>NTHP01000101.1:2337736-2364396 GCA_003416845.1 Oplegnathus fasciatus
TTCCTTACAGTTATCAAAACCACTCTATAATGCAATACATTTACTGTCCGCTCACTGTGTCTGTGTGCAGTTTGGTGCTGAGCAGTTAGTGTACAGTGGTTTTTTATTAGGGGTCGACCGATTATCGGCCTGGCCAATTATCGGATCCGATATTCAACATTTTCACGATTATCGGAATCGTTTTTTTTTTTTATCCGAATACCGATAAAATAAATTAATTCAAAAATGCGCTATTTTGGCCCTGATGCAGCCGCCTCTCTGTGCCTGTAGTTACCACTCTGTAGTCTCGCTCAATATCCCACCCCCAGAACTATCTGATTGGTTACATGTCATGAGCAATAGCCTAGCGACACTGAAGGGTACTGTGCCACAGACGGGNTTTTTACCACGATGCATGTCTGAAATGCTTTGCTTTTAAGTCATGCCAATTATGCTGGATTTCTAAATTAATGCAGTACTCAATATATTCATCATTATTTTACATTTTGGGTCGTCCAGCTGTGTTGGGAAAGTAAATCAGCAACAGGAATCTATTATGAGTAAGTCGCTTATTTTATAACACTATTTTTGGCCCCATTTCCAACTTCGTATAAACATAACAATGCTGGTAATTGTTTTGTTAGCCAGAATCCACGGTTTTGTTCGTGTTCAGAATTATATTTCCTTACAGTTATCAAAATCACTCTATAATGCAATACATTTACTGTCCGCTCACTGTGTCTGTGTGCAGTCTGGTGCTGAGCAGTTAGTGTACAGTGTTTTTTTATTAGGGGTCGACCGATTATCGGTCTGGCCAATTATCGGATCCGATATTCAACATTTTCACGATTATCGGAATCGTTATTTTTTTATCCGAATACCGATAAAATAAATTAATTCAAAAATGCGCTATTTTGGCCCTGATGCAGCCGCCTCTCTGTGCCTGTAGTTACCACTCTGTAGTCTCGCTCAATATCCCACCCCCAGAACTATCTGATTGGTTACATGTCATGAGCAATAGCCTAGCGACACTGAAGGGTACTGTGCCACAGACGGGCAGAGCAACACATGCACTGACTGGAGCTGCTCTAGTGAGCGAGCTGAGCTGTGTTCCGACGGTAAGGCAAAAGATATTGTTGAAATTGCAATAAACATCCCAATCCTCTATGCCAAAGTTGCAAAAACACCACAATCTTATGATCTATTTCTATGATGACAATCGTGCCCAGTTTCTCAGTTACACAACTGAAAATGCCATGTGGGAGTCATAGCCTACAGGATTTACGTGTTATGGGTAGCCGGTGGTAATAATGGTGGTAATAAGCTAACTAATGTTCAGCAAACATAATGTCAGCTGTGCTTTCGTCTCCGTTGTGAATGAAACTCTGTTGCCTTTGTTGCTTTTACTATAAACGGGTTAGCTAGAAGGCCACATGGAGTGTGTTTACATGGACGTGGGTGTTATTCAACACCAAGCTAACGTTGAGTCTCGTAGAGTTAACTTGAATGAGAGAGCTAACGTCAACAGGTTCATGTGTTGATCCATAATTTAGCCAGCTGACTAGCAAAAGAAATTGATAGACTATAACGTTATTTCTTACACGTCGCTTACCAAGGCCGATCGTACTCTCAGGGGCGAATTCACAAAAGCTTTGCGCGACTTCTGCGGCCGTTAAACCTGTGCAAATAAGACAAAAAGATACTGTGTCATTCTCAAAGCGCGGGTGCTGAAATGCACCGCTAACTATCCTGCAGAGCAAATATTGTCTCGGTGCTCCGGTGCTATTTGCACGTATTTAAATTAGTTAATATGAAAACATTTGGCGCAAGTTGCCCCCTTTCTATGCAAATGAACCTCAGTGCAAAAAGAGTCGAATTCACAAACACCAGCGCCAATAGCCACACGAAGTTAGAGTGAAAATATTTGCGTCTTCAGAGAGACGGGGCAGATGGCGACCGCAAATGAGGAGCAATTTATCGCGCTATCTACGGTGCAATCCATTCTTTGTGAATGTGCCCCTCAGTTTTAACCCAGGACTACTAACTAACATTACTGAAGTCTGTCCTGAAGCGGTCCCTGACTCTGTTTCTTGTAGAGACGTGCAGCATATAGGTGTTAGAGACTTTAGATGTAATGGAACTGCATCTAAGTCCTGTGTTAATCCATACATGGACTGCATCCATGCACTGCATACATGGTGGACAGTTATTAGAGTTGAATAGTCACATACTATACTAGTCATAATGAAGCAGCCTAGTTTTGAATGACAGGTTTCCTGTTATCACGTTGTTAATATATAACATTTAAATAATTTAAACCAACTTAAAGGTTTTCCAAAGCTGCTTTACTGTAGTAAATGAAGCATATAATATAAGCATATAGCATATAATTTAAGCATATGTCATATGTCAGATAATGTTGAAAAGTTCTCTTTTGCAGAACTCAATTTAACAAATGCTAAAAGGCATTTAAACAAAGTTTTGTGTTGGAGTTTGTGTTATTCTAAATTTTGACACTAAGATTCTCATTTTTTCTGCAAATGTATGTCGGTTCCAAATATCGGTTATCGGTCTCCTTGATTACTAATAATCGAATCGGCCCTGAAAAAAACGCATCGAAAACAGCTGTCTGCTGCAGTCGAAAATGACTCTTAGCGGTGGGAGTGAACCAAAACAGTAAAGTCACAGCTAAACAATGAGGTGAAACTCACTGTAAAGCTCAAGATTCAGGTGGTAATTCTCTGTAGGTTCATCACTACGAGTTACCCCTTTCACATTGTCATCTGATACACTGGTATTCTAAAAATATAGATTATTGCCCCTTTAAGAAATCAGTAGTCCCAACATACACAAGATGTGCCACTAATACTCAGGGCAACCTCCATTCATCTGTTGTTTACTTACAGCAGTCGCTAGAAACAGAATTCATTCTTGCATTGTAGTCTTTGATTACAACCATTTGACCTGAACAAGGTTTAACTTTTCTGAAGTTTTTCTGTTTGAATAAACCACAAGAATTAACAAGCAGGGAAATTAACTCAACTCTTCCACATTCTATTTGCAAGTAGGCCGTTATCTGTTCTCATTGCCTTCATCTTCACTGTTGCCTGAGGTAAAATCTCAGCAGGTAAATCTGTAGGATTAAACTTGCCTTTCTCAGAGTGAGTAAAGATTGCTTGATGAAAGCAGATTTTGGAAGGCCTCTGTGTTGGTTCTGTTAAAGCCCACCATCACCCCAGCTGCTTCAACCATCACCAGCCTAACCCCCTCCACTCTCTCCTGTGTGATCCCCTTCACCACTGGCAGCTACTGCTGTGATGACTGATAGACCTGCTCATGTGGAAGAACACAAGGGATACTTTCAAATTCATTTTATTTGACCTGTGTCTTCACAAGCATCCTAAAAATCCTTAAACTTTTTCTTACCTTCGCATGCAGAAGTTATATTTTCACACCTGTCTGTCATAATCTGAAGAACACTAATTATGGTATACATATTATTACACTCTAAACTGCTTCTGGTTCCATAAAAATATTGCACTTTAGGTGCGAGGTGCTTATTAAAGAAAGACCAGCTTGATGGAGCTGTTCTCTCAGTTGTGCCTAGTTTCAGTGCCCCAGCCAGGACCTAACACCATGGTCTGGATGGAGTAAATTGTTGCATTCCTCATCCTCTAAATTGCCTGTCACTGAGCATTAGGGGTTGTTTAATTCAGTCTAATGACAACCATTTTCAAAGCAGTTAACTATGTCACATAAAAAAACTGCCTCTTAAATGTTTCGTTTGTTTTGTTTATGGCCACTGGATGCATGTAGAAGACAAGTTTAATTATACAGTCAGATGCAACAGGAATGTTTAGTGTGATTAATGCAAGCCAGGGATGATCTCTGCTGTTCAATCCTCAATCTCTTTTTCCCTGCTCCACAATCTTCATCCCTCATTTCTATAAAATGAATGAAAACTGAAATAGGCCTATGCCAGATTAGGATGACCTTTCATTCCAAGGATTAGGAACGGAAATGAAATGTTTGGGTTCAAATAATGACTCCTGATTTATGAACTAATCTAGCTCGAGCCGAATCTCATCATCCCTCTGAAACTGCTCGCAGTAAACACAATCAGTGCAGAAATGTAGAAATCAAAGTGTGTTTACGTGTGTGTGCTCAGTGTGTGCACAAATGTATGGCAATACTGCAGTTTTTTTTTCCTTTTATTATGATGTATTCATGCATATATGAAGAGGATCCGCAGAGAATCAAAGCTAAGCAGCAATGCAGAAACAAGATAGTTTTATGCCAGCAAAATGAGGTCACGTAAGTGGGTTTTGAGATTGGCTGTGTATTCAATATAAATATTGATTTTGTGTTTCTGGAGGTCTCTCAAGTGTTCCATCAGTCTTTTTGGCATTTCACTACTTAACACTTGCGGATTATAATAATAACTCATTCAGAATAACTCATTTAGCATTCAGAACACACTGCATATCGTCTTGATGGTTTCAGAAATCTGTTTTTTTTCCCCTCATTCTACTGACACTGATGACAGCTAACCATGCCAAAATGAGTGAACATGTAAAAAACAAGCAAAAACTACAATTACTGTATGAGCTTGCATCTGGTAGTTATTTACACATAGGGTGATAACATTGCTCCATTTTGGGGTGACAGTCGGATGTAGAAATGCAGCTTGGATGGCGGCGGGGAGAAGCGGTAGGTAAAAGCTGGCATGTCCTTGGGGTTATCAGATGGGCACCTCCCATCACAGATGTTCTGCTGAATTAGGATCATAACATCTCTAGAAGGCTCAAAACTAACTTCTGGCACCGAAAACACCCCACCTGCTCTCAACACTGAGCAGTTTCTGTGGATTTTCACTGCTTCATGCCCAGTCCCTCAGATACTCTCTCTAGTGCAGAGGGTTTAATGCTTTGTACTCATTAGCCTAGCATTAACATTTTTTAAACAAAGGCTTTCATGCGTACATGCCAAATCCATGACAAGATTCTGTGGTTTAGTGAGTCAGTGAAACAGCAAGCAGGCGGACTGAGGAGCACAAACAAACTCCCCCTCGTCACACTGAAGATCAGCCAGGAAAAACAATCTAAACTATGTTTTTTTTTCTCTTCATAGCTACACCCTTCTGAATACAAATAACATGAAACAAATTTGGGATGAACAAATGTTTGTGCAATTTTTTTTTGTTATGCTAGCAGTATGGCTCTATGGATCGTAATGTCGTCTGTTGGTTGGTCCACCGCTTTGGTCCAGACTGATCTCAACAACAACAACTGTATTAGATGAACTGCCGTGACATCCATGGTCCCCAGAGGATGAAGCCTGCTGTCTTTGGTGATCCCCTGACTTTCTTTCTAGCACCACCAGCAGATCGACATATTTGGCTTTTAGTGAAATATCTCAACTATTGGATAGATTTCCACAAAATTTGGTACATGGTCTATGACCAAATACCTGCAAAACTAATGACTTTCCCATCAGCCTCAGCTGTACTTTGTGTTTACTGCTAAGTGGCAAATGTTAGCACGCTAACACGCTGAACTGAAATGGAGAACATGGTTAACGTTATACCTGCTTAACATCAGCGTGTTGGCATTCTGAAGTTAGCATTTAGCTCAAAGCACCACTGTGCCTATAAATACGGCCTCACAGAGCCGCTAGTGTGGCTGTAGACTCTTAACTGTGCTTTGATGCTTACTCTACTTGAATTCAAAAATGCAAAATGGCTCTGTGAGATTTGGCCTGTCTGGACTGAGTGTGACACTAACATATGATGAAATGGCATGCCATTTGCAGAGGAATCAAAGTATTGCCAGGAAAATGCATTGCAAGAGAGGTCTGTACACTATTGCCAATGGAAAACAGTGCTCCTGCAGGTGAAGCATCTCTGTGTGATTTCCCCGTCAAGTAGAACTTCAGTTTTCCTACATTTTGCCAGAACTTGGTGATAGTTCATCTAACCTATTTTAACACATCATTTTAACCATTTCACAGTGTGTTGCGGTGTTATCTTGCTGTGGGGTTCTTTTTCCACCCCTGATCCCTGTGCAAGGTGTACAGCTCATCTGTGTCATCGATACTGCTGGCATGGGCTTCTGTTTATGGCCACTATAGAGTCTATTTCCTGCTGTCTCTCTCATCTGTCACATGTATCAGGTGGTCACAGCAGCCGCTGAACAAATCCACTTAAAGCCTTTCATGCTCATGTAATTATTTCTAGTGCTACTTTTGATGTCCCTCGGGTTGAGTTAGAGGAAAGTGAGGGTAGGTGAAAGCAGGCATGTTATTATTTAGTTTTTAACCTTCATGTACCCAGGGTAGTTTCACTGAGAGCGGTGCTCTCTTTTTCAGGAACACCCTGCTCACACTTGCACAGTTCAACACATTCACACCTGGAGGCTGCCCAGTGTAACCAGTCTGATCTGCTGGCCACTGAGCAGCCTTATTGGAGCAGCTGGGGGTTAAGGGCCTTGCTCAAGGGCACCTCAGTGGTTGTAACGCAGGGTGGGGCAAGCACAGTTCTTTTCATTTTCCCCACCCAGGGTCAGTGATATTAATCTACACTGTTGGGATAGATAAGTTATAATATTTGTTCCTTCAACAAGAGTGCTGTCCAGTCAATTTATTTACTGTAGTTTGGCAACACAGTAAACACAGTCCCTAAGTATGCTTTAATTTTTTCTTTTAATTAAATATATATTGAGAGCTTTATATAAAAGCATTAGTGGTTGTGAGGCTTAGCGCAATGGGCATTTTTAGTCAGATTACAGCTGGCGACATAATGCGTTCACAGTGAAACGGCACATGCAGGATTATGGTACGGCAGAGGGCTATACAGCTCAAGAACTTCCATGAAACAAACATGACCTTTACAGATGCGGAGAGCTATAAGAGTGAAGGCAATGAGAGGAAGAGGTGAAACTAAGAGGGAAACGGGTGTGGTTGACCTTTAAAAGACAAGATAATCAGCTGGAGAATGGATGGCATGAACAGTTTGTTAAATTAGGCTGACAGTTCTCAGGTGTCTAAATAAACATGATATTATTTCACTGTTTTATGTAAAAGTGTTTTTTATGTGGGTTAATAATTTAAGATTTGAATAGACCCACTTAACTAAGGGTTGAAGCATACTTTTTCTTTTCACTCTCAGGTTTTAGACATTTCAAAACAATGTCCAAGGAAGCAAGTTATTATCTTGTCTTCCTCTGCGGGGTTTCTGCACAATACTCAAAATCTGTCATAGACCATGGGAGAGGAATGTCCAAAGACTTGACTTGTTGTTTATTAGGTGTCCAAGCATCAGACCCAAGCAGCAGCATATATGCTCCACATGGTATATTGCAAAATATCTAGTGTCAACACTGTCGTAGATAGATTTCTCCAGAGGTGTATGAATGGGGTACATCAGGGAGAACATTGATGTGGAAAGAGATTACAGTTTAAAAAAAGAATTGCCTGCCAATGTTTTTGCTGGTGGGAGAAGCAACAGTACATGTGTAGATATTAAATTATTTTCCAATTAAATTTAATGAGAAATATGCCATGGATCTTGATGTTTCTCATACAAGAGAAAGTCATGTGAAAACTCACATGAGATTACAAAGTACATGTTTGTTTTGGTGAAAAATAGGAGCTATTTTGGGCATAAAAGTCCTGTTCCTTTTCTCCATAGACAGCGTCCCGAAACTCACAGCTGGAGCACATCTATGGCTTTGATGGTTTGAAACTCTCCCAGTTGATCAGAACAAATTATGAACAACTGTTCTTTGATTAAAAAAAAGTCGAAGGTACAAGAAGGTACAAAAAAACGGGCATTTTCATCAAGCTTAAAATTTCCTGTTGCGTGCGCTGCTAATGGCGGGTGGAAGCTAAAGATTATGCTGTTTAGAAAACTAAAAATTGAATCTGCTGCTTTAAGCACTAGCAGCATTTAGCGGCTAAAGAGCCAGATATTTCCCTCCGGAGTTGCTTCATATGCGCTTCAAATTCACATATGGGCTTTTAAATATGACATTTCCAGTCCTTTGTCTTGGTTGTCTTGGTTGGGGATCAACATAGACGACTTGATTGCCAACCGTATCATATTTAATGCCAAACAGTTGTGCCCTTAAAGGACTGGTGATATCATTAGCGGGCTGAAAGCAGAAGCAACTAACTATCTGTTTCTCTTCACCTTTAGCGGGTTGTCAATGCAGAGGTCATTTCAATCACACCAGTCTTAATTGCATCTCTTGGTGAATCCCAAAGACTCCTCTGCAGCATGGTAGATAGCTGAGCTGAGAGTTCCACATTTCACTGCTACCCTTCATGAGAGAGTACTCTTTGATGTTGTAGAGCTCCGCTGCAAGACAGCCTTTGAACCAGTGGGAAACTGCAGTGGATTAATGGATATTGCAGTCAAGTCTCTTGCTGGGGGCTTGCTTGTGCTATTGTGAGCAGACCATACAGATCTTTGTTATTATCAACTTACCACAAGCCATGCCCTGCATATGGCCCAGTGAGAGGCAATACCATGCGCTCTTGTGTTTGTTTTTGAGGTGTAAGAGAAGAAGGCAGTGCTCAGGGCAACTGAAAACAGGAAGACATTGTTATCCATGTTTCAGACTTCATGACAGTGTGTATTGCCAGAGTCCATGTGGGCACTGGAGTTGTAACAAGGACTGTAAGAGCAGTTTGTTACTAGATTATGTCCTTCGCTTGACAGGATCAGATCACACACACAATCTATCTCCTCTTGACTGTCACCCAGGTTGGGTCCATCGATTTTGCTGCCATGCTTTGGAAAACTGAAAATCCAACTTTGCGTGAAAAACACAGAGACACAAAAGATGCATCACAAGTCGGCCGGCATATGATAATTCATTGCCTGCTGTGATATGTAGACGCGCCCACATGCACTGTCACACAGGCACATAGATGCAGACAGTGGTAAAAATAGTTTCCTCTTTGCTCTGTCAGATCCACCTAGCAGGTCACTGAACAAGCACTGTCCCACCTGCGAAGCCCAATTAAATGACATGCAAGAGGAAACCTAATAATTGCCACTACAAATCAGGAAAGCGAAGCTTGAAATGTTAAATGGCAAATCCCAGGCAGAACATTATATTTATTTTTGGTTGTGTTGCTACTGGCTTTTCTTTGTGGGTCTTAAGCCTGCACGGTGTGAGATTAGTTAGAAATATTTTTGATCATAAAATAAGCGCCAGGTTTTATTTGGTTCACATTTTTCTGTCAGCGCTAACCATCCATGCTCCACTGTGAGCGCTGCGTTCAGAGATTTTGCACTGCACGGGAGTAGTGTGGGGTAAGTTTAATTTAGTGGTCAGAGCAGGCTGTTTATCTCACGTGAGCCAACTTTAAATCCGGCTTTAGGTGCATTGAGGTACATGCCAGGGCACAAATTGAACTTGACTGTATGTGTGTGTGTGTGTGTGTGTGTGTGTCTTTGGTAGGGGGCCTCTGCCAAACCCTGTCATGTAATTTAAGTTGAACTAAGGGAATACATTATGGATGAATCATCCCCGGGTCTGCAGAGGAGCCAAGGTAAAGCCAAAAAAACACTCAAGGAAGAGAGGCTACAATAAGATTCAGGTGCTGTTTTTTCATGTAATGTAAGAAAATTAGTTTAAAAATGAGACAATGACATGCTCTGCCTTCACCTCACAGAGGGCAAGAGCTTATCCCAGCATGCATTGGTCAGGTTGGCAATTCCATCACAAGGGTAACACAGATTAACACGATCACAGCCACATTCTCACCTTCGAGGAAACAGCACCTTCATGCTGTGAGGCAACAGAGCAAGTCACTGGACCACCATTATGTTCCAAATTGTTTAAGATGCAGCTTAATTAGCACCTTTGCTGTGTAGCCTACTGATGGCAAACACAGGCAGTACGCTTCTGTGGCTACAACTGTTCCTTTCATCAAGATTTTTCCTCCAATCATCCTGAATTAATCGCACATTATGTATTAGTTACGCTGAAATGTGACATTGAATATTTGAGATCATGTAGCGAACTAGTATATGGTGTCTAATACTCGTGCCCCCGGTAATCAGCCCTTGGATTTGCATCCATGCTGCCACAGGGTAGGTGCCTTTCAGCCAAAACTGCAGTTTAATCCACCAACTCTGTCCTCTCAATTCCTGTGGAGGACAGCCAAATCCTTGTTTACCCCTAACCCTCATCTGTCACCACATTAAGCCTGTCTCTCAACAGACGCCCTGACACTGCCTGCAATTAAAATATTAATATGATACCTTTTACTCTCACCATTAGATGCGCAGAAATATCCCCACAGATGCTTCTCCCTCACACTGACACAAGTGGATGTGTGCTGAGTGCATACAGAGTGCAGATGTGCTCTTGTGCACACACACACACGCGCACACACATGCAGACCAAAGTGGATATTTATGTCAGTTTATCAGACGAGACCAAAGCCTGGATGTGAGTCCCCTGATTGTCTCTCATTGACACTTGAATTCCCTGTGTGTAAAGATGATGTGTCAGTCCTCTGAACTCCTGCATGCTCTTTTGTCTTTAACATTTTATTTTAAGGTGATTTACATATCAATCGATACAATCAGCAGAGCAATTTCCGCACATAATGCGTAGAGGATTCAAAGAGGGGAATGGAACAAATTTAAACAAGGCTAGAGTTCTTCAGCCATGCCAGCTGCTCTGTAAGGCTGAAGTTGGACACAGCAGTGCTTTGAGCTAAATGCTAATGCTAGCATGGCAACACGCTCAGGGGACACCGGCCTCCCTGTAACATGTTGATGATGTTTAGCAGCTGTTTTGCTCACCATCTTAGTTTAGCAATTTAGTGTTGCCAACATTTGGTAAGTAGCACGAAGCGCAAAGTCAAGCTGAGGCTGATGGGAACGTCATCAGTTTTGCGGATATATGGTCATAAATAAAAGTAAAATAAAAGTATTGGATAAATTGGATTTCTGACCTGATGATGACGCTAGAGGAAAAATTAAGGGATCACCAAGTTATCACAATTCATCTAACATGTCCTCCAGAATAAATGAAAAAAATATGAATGACACCAAGAAGGGTTTTCTGATCTGATGCTACTATTGGCAGGACGACATCATTTGTCTAATTTCAAAACTGTTGCAAATCACTGTTGGAAAATAATTCTGTCTTATGATGTGGCAATGCTATGGTTCAGATTTGGTTAGATTTAGGCACAAAAACGACTTGGTTAGGTTTCGGGAAGCATCGTTGGGTTAAAATTACTATTTGGTTAAAGTTACAGGACCTTCGTTATCATGGTTAGAATAAAAAACATGTGGTTATGGTTAGGAAACGATAACGGTCATGCTTAAAAAAACAACACTGACTGCCGGTTGGAAACGGGAAACTTAACAACGGTGTCCTGTGTTAAAGTCTGATGTTTTGTTGAGCCATCCATCCACCCCGACCTCCTACCTACATGGACTTTGTCGCTTTATAACAAAGTCACCTGACTTCCTCCTCTGAGGGCTTTTGTCACTTGAGCGTAAACGTATGTATGTCGTTCTGTTGCTGAAACGACTGCTGCTGTCAACAGTCTCAGTTCATCCTGAGGGGAACACGAATGTTTGTACCAGATTTCATGGCAATCCACCCAGTAGTTGTTAAGACATGTCCCAAAAAAAACGTCAACCTCATTGTGGCGCTAGAGGAAGAACCAGGGGATCACCAAAGTACTACTTAGGTTCTCCATGCAGATATACAAACATACAGTAGCACTGAAACTCAAAGCTTTGAATCCTCCAAAACTCCATAACCCTCCTTGTGACTTGAATGGGTCTAATGTTGCTAATACTGACTCAGAAAAATCAATAGACATGTCTATTGATATGATAATGGGGAACAACTTAAATCCCCCTCAGAGATTTCTCCTCAGTGATTATTCATCTTCATTTAGCCTCTGCAGCACATGAAATGTGCGGCATCAAAGTGCAAAGTGAAAACTGATACCTTAAAACTCTAAGCATTGGTACAGAAAGCGGTTTGTCACTGCTGTCTGTGGAATAGACGCCTTTATTTGAGGAACAGCACATATTGTAGCTCTTGCTTTAAAATTGAGCACTAAAAATTTACATCCTGGTAATATGGGGCTTTAATAGCCCACTGAATCTGCCTCTAAAATAGACCTCATAAGCTTTTGGCAATAAGCATTATAAATGGAGATGAATCTCAAGTCGCAAATTGCTGGAAAGAGGAGCCATAAAATGCATTACACTCAAGACTTGCTGTACAGTACACTTTATGTACATAAAGAGAGGAAGTCCAGTCTCCATTAAAATTCACAGTGAATTAAAACCTGGTCTGTGTCTTACAAATAATTAAAAACATATAGTGCCATAAGGTGCTCTCAGGTATGGCCTCAGTTTTTCCTTTTCATAACTACCATTGACTGTTTTTATTAGCCACATTTAGTACTACTTTGTTTTTATTGAATCATGTGGGAACATTCTGGTCTGAGAGGGCTTCCTCATCTAATTACTGCCCTTGTTTTCGGACTGCAGCCCATCTAGTGCGTCATGGCTTTAGGAATAATTTGTCACACCCCACTAGGAGTCTGTTTCCTTCTCTCTGAGCTTTCTGTCTCTTTTTTTTTCTCTCCATCTGTCTGTGCGTCATCCACTGTGTCTGTCTCATTTTCGGACCTCTTTGTGTTGGATTGATATGCAAGTCAAAGATGCCACTTGTTTAGAGCTAATGAGCATTTCAAATTGACCCATTAGTTTATCTTTAATTTGATTACAGACATTTGGCAGTGAAATGCATAAAAGTATCGCCTGACCATAGAGAATGTCAGCAAAGTCAACACAAGCTATTATTCATTCTCCAGCATAGTGCAACCCCTTGTATGTTCAGAAAATGTTCAGAACGGGGATCTAAATTTGTCTATTTCTGGTTGTGCACTTTAGTTAATAATGTAGTGGGGAGAAAATGTTGCACCATAGACTGTGATAGTCTCCTGCTAGAGCTGCTGAAATAGGAATAATACAGAAAAGGGAGCCGAAAGTGGGAAAGGTTGGTGAAGAAGCAGGACAGAGGAAGCGAGATGACGCAAGCAGAGAGGAGAGTAGACATGTAAGAAGAGCAAGAGAGTGAAAGTTGATAGAGAATGAAAAACTGATTTTAACTGAACTTATTACCCCCTCGACTTTTAATCCACTGGCTATATCAACTTCTGAGTAAGAGATATTTTTGTGCGGTGGAGGATAGTGTCTTACTTATCAGGAGCTACAGTGTGTGATTCCACAGATACATGCAGGTCTTTGAATAAGACTTTGCATTAAAATTCATTTAAGGGTAATCAGTTCATTGGTCCATTTGTCCGTCTTTCATATTATCATGTAGTTTTGATTAGTTGATGGAAAATTCTTGTTATCAAAGGTTACCTTTTGTTTAGTTATAGTCTAGTTTTCGTCGTGAAAAAAGCTTGTCAGCGAATATTTAACACTGAAAATTAACTCTGCTTTAAAAGAAATAGATTGAATGAATAAATAAATCTATGGTGCAGAACGTTTGTTTTTATACTAATGTGTAGCAGCAGTAACGACTACCAATATACACAGTAATAATAAGAACAAGGCAGGAATGAAAAGGACAATCATGTGTTTATGCATATAAGGTATGAAAGAGACAAAAAAATGCAAATCAACCATTCATTGACCAGTGTAATCTGCCCCTGAAACCTCTTTTCATTTTCTCCCCAGAAACTATTAATACTCTCACTGTGTTAATGGAGATTAATGGGTCCGGGCAACAAACAGACATGGTAGAGCAGAAGAAAAACCATCATGAGTGTTGGTGGAGGGGGGGACGCGGCATGCTGTGAGTGGGTAGAAACAAGGACGGACTGAAAGATGGATAGATTTCATTAGGCGGGGGAAAGGAAACACTAAGTTCTGAGGTGAAAAACACCTTTGTACGTCTATAAAAAGGCCCTCCCCCCTTAGAGCAAGGTGTTCGCCAAATAATTACAGTTTATTGTCCCTTCTCGGTGTTAGAGGGTGATGATGACGTGGCGGAGTGTAGCGCAGTATACAAGAGAATAACAAAAAGTGGCTTTGTTCTAAATTGAATTAGAGACAAAGAACAGAGGTAGCCAAAAGATAAAGCATTTCCTGGAATTGTATTGTTCACAGTCAACAAAAGCTGCTTGTTTGAAGCTGTTAAAGCATCTGAGACGGTGTGAAGTGGCTAAGATGCTACATGAGGCCAGTTGACCGCAAACGGGCTCTCCTGCGAGCTGGGCAACGTCAGGACGGTGGAAGCAGCGTTTGAGTGACGGGGCCCAGGATGGTGTGCTCAGTGGGCAGCTTTGGGGACACGGGAGAGGATGGGGCTGCGCTTATATAACTTGAGCTGTGGAAGATCGGGGCATCCAAGCCTGAGTCCAAACCACAGCCTGGAGATGAGAGACAGAGAGAGACAGACAGCGTTTTGTGTGGGTGGGGGATGGGTGGTGGTAGTTGAGGGGGTACAGCAGAGAACATTCCAGGAAACTCAGAGGCATAATCTTCTTATCCATGGCAGATTGGTTCAATGTGTGATGTGCAGCGTGTGCACGTGTGTGTGCGCGCGTGCATCCATGTGTGACTATATGTTTGTTTGTCCTCCTTCACATCCCGCTCCTCCTCTTCTTCGTCCTTCACTCGCTTTCTTTTCTTCCGTGTGTTTGACCCCAACCTTCCCCGCCCTTCCCTACGCACTCTCTCCATTTCATCACACACGCCGGATCAAGATCCGCTCATCTGCTTTTCGTCCTCATTAGTGCCCCTTTTCCTCTGTGTCGGTTTGTTCTTTCCCTGCGATCAGAAGATGAAAGTGACCCAATGTGGAAGGCAGAATGAAGGGAGGTTTCTCACTGAGACTGCTGGTGTTCCTCTGCCCCTGGCCATGGTGGGGATTCGTGTGAGAAGCGGAGGGGTGAGGGGGTGGGTTTGGCGGAAGGGCGAGAGGGGAGGGGGTGGGGTGCTGTGGACCAGATTCTGCTGATTGTAGGAAATTATATCCTCTAATTTCACCTGCAACTCCAGGAGACAAAGGCCTTAGGGAGAGAATAGGATAAGGAAGTATTTCACAGAGTGATAAGAAGAAAACAGAGAGANGGATGAAAGAGGGAGAGGAGATGGACATAGGGGGCATGAGAGAGGATGTAACACTAGAACAAGGTTTGGTCTGAAGCCAGTCAGGGAAGACAGAGAAAGAGGACAGAAAGAAGAGAGGCCGCCACTGAGAAGAAAAGTGGTTCTGCTAAACCAAACCATGTCCTTAAGGATCACCCATCCAGCTTTAGCACACACGCACGCACACACACACGCACACACCCATGCACACACACACACAACACTTTTACCCACCTATACCCCCACTTTTCATCTTAACACCTTACTAAAGCACCATTTGCCTTGCCGGTCCCTGTGTATCCTCCCATCTTCCTTTTCGATCCTGGTTTCCCTCTCCTCCTTGATAGTCTTACTCACAGACCGTGACTATCTCCCACTGACAGAGCCGCTACAGGATTAGAGAAACATGAAGAAAGCGGAGCGCAGTCAGCCAGCACCTCCTGCTGTACACGGAACGCAACTGACTCGCAGGTCTGCTGCATCCTTGAAAAACACAGCAAGGGCATTTCTTGATTCAGGCTCCGGCTTTCTCTTTCATTCACCCATGGTTTTTAGAATATGGAAAAATTCAGTACATTTAGACTTAATGTGAAAAGATGATAAGGAAAAAGAAAAACGTCATCATTGCTGTCCTTTTATATTGGGAGGTATTCACTGCACATAGCAAACTGCATTCCCACTTATCATCTGTATTATGATAAACCCCACAATATTATTCTATATCAAGAAATCTGATTGGTGCATCCTGAAGGTGACACAAGCTGAGTTAGCTTTGAATTGTTATCTACCTCACATCTATATGAGATTATTTGTGGTATGATAATTTTCAATGCAAGCAACATTATTTCTAAAGAATTTAACAAGCCAAAGCTGTTGACCAAAGTGAGTAATGAGATGTAGAGCTGAAACGATTAGTCCATTAAACAATTGGTTGGGAACTATTTTTCGCTTTACTGTTTGAGTCACTTTTCAAGCTAAATTGCTAAACATTTTCTGGCTCCAGCTTCTAAGATCAGAGGATTGAATCTTTTTACGTTTAGGTAAAATGAGCAATTTGAATCACCTTGAGCTCTGTGAACTTTTTTTTTTTTTGAAGTTTTCTGACATTTATAGACAAAATAATTCATCTGTAATGAACATAATTAGTTGCAGCCTTTTTTTTTGTTATAAAAGACAAATAAAGGACAAACGGTGACTGTAACATAACATCGTTATTTCCTTCAATGTGGAAATACAGAATTAACTGAAGGAAGGAAAGTAATAATTAAATAATAATTAAAAATATTTAATTCAAATGTGCCATCTACTTTACTAAATCAATGGATGACCCACACACCCTGTTTCCCATCTGTTATACTAATACAGCTATTAAATATAACACATTGCTCTGCCCAGAACATCATATTGTAACGTTGTTTCAGTATCCGTGTTTAATCCAGTCTGAATGGATTTCAACTGATTTAAAAGGTCTTTGGCTAATTTGGATACAATGAAGAAACTGGGACACGGCAGTACATGCAGTACCCTCTGTGTTTCACAATTCTGATTCCAACAGCAGCCTCAAGTCGAGCTCCTCGAAACTAGACAGACAGTGTTTTTCCATCCAGAAACTGAGACAGCAGAGTCTTCTCTCCAATATTTAATGCTCTCTGAGATCCTACAAATGATCCAGCCTCCAGAGCTCTCTTGTCTGTTCAACTTTTCATGTGGCATGTGCTGCGCATCAAGTGTGAAAACATACTGACACAAATAGTCAAACATTAGCTGTTCCTCCTTTTTTTTTTTNNTTTTTATTGCAGTGTCCTTGTTGGACCTCTGTTATTAGTCGGGAGTCTGTGGGAGTGAACAGTATGAGCCGGTGCTAAGTAATTCAGAGAGAGGAGAGTGTTTGGGGAGAGACAGAGAATGAGAAGCTGAACGACAGAGAGTGAGCTTGGCAAAGCTACAGCGTTTCACTGCAGAGGTTTTAAATCCTTTAACATGATTTCCCTCATCCTATTAAAGACATAGCTATGGATAGGGAGACTGTAAAGTGTTACGTACAGGAGGGAGGGGGACCGAGTGAGAAGGAGAGAAAGGGAAAGCGAGAGGGAGAGAGATTAAATGGGTGTTAAATATAGGGAACAAATCATCATTCCAGTCCCATTTCTATCTGCAATCAGGCTTCTAAATGTTCTCTCTATCATCTCTTGTAGATTGGGTTGGATGACCTTTATTTATTTGCTCTCCTCGAATATAATTTCTTATTTTTCACATGGACATCTCCCTTTGGTTAGGGTTTAGACATGTCAAAATGTATCCTTAACATTTTTTGAAAGGCACTAGTGGTGTATTTCTCCACTGAAAACCACCAACAAAAAAACGAGTAACACAGTTGGTTAGAGCAACCTTTTTGGGTACAAAGATGCCTCTGCAGAGATCTATATAGCACATGTACTGTATGTGGATGACAACATGTTGACATTTGTATTGCTTTGGATAAAAATGGCATAGTGGCACAAAATAGCTGAGAGCTGTGTCAAACTCATTGGAAGAATTGTTAAATTGTTAAACTTCACGCCTGTAGTGCATGGCCACCTGTTTCCAGGTATCAAAATGTTTTGGACTGACATTTATTATAGCAGTCACTTTTGGTGTGATAAAATATTTGCTTTCTATGAGTTAAAGCAGCTTTAATAAATATATTTATAATAACAATCTATCAAATGACAATGTGAAAACAATGTGAAAGGGGTCGCTTGTAGTGTTGAACCTCATCATCTGAATCTGCAGCTCCCCTCAGCTTTATGGAACTTTATAGAGAGTTTCAGCTGCAGCTTTACTGTTCTGGTTCACTCTCACCGCTCTCATGTTGTTGTTTTCGGCCACACAGGGCAACTGTTTTCCATGAAATGGCTCTAAAAACCCACCGTACACCACCTGCTCAGCACCACGCGGCAGACAGACACAGTCAGCGACTAGCTGGAGCATTTAGCAGCTAAAGAGACGGATATTTCCCTCAGGAGTTGGTAGAGATCAAAAGCAGAGCTAAAAGAGAGTGCATATTGGACTTAAATTCATCAGGTGGCTGCTGGATGTGTCAATAAGCTACTGTCTGCTAACAGGTTCACTGTATCAACTTAAACGATGATATGACAATGCTGTGTTCCCGGTTTGTTTCCAATTCCCCTAGGTGGCCAGAGAAAACAGTTATTGTAGGTTTGGTTGCCAAAATGATGGAGCTGTCATGGTAGATATTATAGCTCGCTAACAGAAGTCTGTTAAAAGGGTCTTAAACACAAACTTGACGACTACATACATAATACATAATACATAATACAAAAAGTTAGCATCCTGACCAGTTAATGACATGTAGACGACATGGAAATAAAGAAATATCACTGTTCTTGTATGGTAGTGTAGAGCTAGTCAGTCCTAGTATTATAAGTACTATACTTGTTTGTATTTACAAACGGTTTCCACTTTTAACGTTCCAAGAGAAAAGGTGGATAATGACTAGTCAATGTGTTTGGCATAGCATAGCACATAGTTCATAACACTGGCTGGAGAGCAGAACAGAGCAGCTAACGTTACCCTATACCCTATATGACAGCATCCTGGACCGGGTTCCACACAGTGGATAGACGTGAATGGGGCCGTCAAACTCAATCACTGAATCACTCTTAAAAAATAGAAATCAATGTGCGGGCCAGATAAGCAGGGGCACAGCCAGAACTTTCCTTCTGGGGTGACCAGGTTAGACCCAGTGATTCTATGGGGGTGGCTAAAAGTAAGTACTTCCAATGTACAGAAAATGAAGCACTAATTAACTACCCCTGTGGAATCCCCTCACACACCTAAGGTATCTAAAGGTACATATTTTTGGGGGAAAATAACCTTTTAAGCGTTTATTTCTAGTTACTTCGAAGAGTATTTTCATCTGTTTGCACTCCTCTTGACTGCTGTTTTTTTTAAGTCAGTGAGTGAGTGATTGTTGACTTATCAGAACATCATTTCTTTTTTTTATGGGTAACCATGACAATGTCTTGCGCAGAGACCGCTCGTTCTGCTGTTTAGTAACACTGTTACAATTACAGCAGGGGAGCGGGTTGGTTCAGAGCGCTGGGGATTGTAGTGCAGCGCGATGTGGACAACAAGCTATTTACAGAAAATCAAAATCCTCTCACGGGCCGGAAAAAATTGTGCCTTGAGTTTGGCACATGTGAAATAACCTGTTACCTCACAAACTAATGTAGTTTATATGCTCCCTGGCCTTGCACTGGGTTACTTGTGTCGATAGGAAGCCAGGTAGCTTACATTAGAACACACAAACACACTGTTAAATGCATTCCTTGCACTTTTTTTCTTGTGTCTTTGGTTTTGAAAGGGCTAAAAACTAATTGAACACCATTATTTATGTTAGTAATTTCCGTTATTGTAATATATTAGAAAATACTGGACTTGGCTGAGGGAATTCAGTGTGTGTTATGGAATTGTTTGCCTCTGTTTCACCTGTTTCCTACCTTGGAAAGAGGAGATGGGAGAGCGATGTCAGACTGAATGAAGAATTGGCAACAAAATAGAAATTCAGCCTCAACATAAGATACTTTCCATGCTCTAATGCTGTGATTACACATCTGCTCCCAACAGAACACAGAAATGGTAGGAAGTGAGGCAGAAAAAGCTTCAACCTCCCCTCTGTGGCCACTCTATTCTACAATATACAACATAAAGCTTTGAAGTTGTTCACTGACCCCTCTGACTCAGGCAGTTCACATTTTCCTCTCCTCATATTCTTTCTCTCTAATAAGGGCGATCAGGATGAGGACCTCGTCTTCATCACAGTATCTTTCCTGAGGCAGTACAGCTGTTAAGTTGATGGGAGTGGGCTCTACAAATGAAAGGACTCATTAAATCTGTATTTTGAATTTTAACTATGCAGTTTTATAAATCGTTTAACTGGTCTTAGCTTGTTGATTTGCGACCTGATGATTTGATTTTTACAACTTTTCCTGAGGTTTATAAGCCGGATCTTGCCAGCTTCTCATAATTTCTGGGGTCGCACTGCTTGCTTCTCTTCACTGATTAATCATCTGCAAGCATGGTGAAAAAAACAGAAGAAGGAATTTTCTAATAATTGAATAAAGTTAGAATTCTTTTTACTAATACAAATGCAAGTATCCATAAAGAAGTTTCTGTTGATGTCTTTTTATCCCATGTTTAGTCCATCACTGCCAAAATATCTGCAATTTTTTAGCTTGCTACTGTAGATGTTAGTCTCTCATTTGCTTTAGCTGTCCCCCATTTTGAGCTGCAGTCATAGCTTAAAACGTACTTGTCTGAGGTTGTTTGCTGGACCCACAGATGTCATCATGGCAGCTTGCTCATGTAAGAGGCTGAATCCAGGTGGTGAAGTAGTGAGAAAGACCTACTTCGCTGTCGCTGTGTACGTTCTTGTTTTGCACAATAATGTACAATGTAGAGGACTGCAGACAGAGAAAAACATCCCTCTATGTCGTGCTCTGACACAGTGTGTTCAATTCATTCTTACGACCTTTAAAGGTTATGGTCCTTTGTTTTTTAAAAAAAAACAGGAAATGCCAACTTGAATTGTGTCCTCTGTAAAGACTTTGCAAGGACTTCAGACAAATACAAAGCACATACCAAACAACATCAGTGCTGCTTTGCGTGCCAGCAGATGCAATATCAACTTTTATCCAGCAGAGCGAGCTGTTCTCCAACAACTGAACAGTGAAAATGCGTCATCTCTTCATGAATGCGCCTCACTGGATCGTGTGGCTCAGTCTCTTGTGTGTTGCCTTGATGCACAGATTTGTTACTCTCAGTT
Source organism: Oplegnathus fasciatus (assembly GCA_003416845.1). NCBI lineage: Eukaryota > Metazoa > Chordata > Actinopteri > Centrarchiformes > Oplegnathidae > Oplegnathus > Oplegnathus fasciatus. Next base: position 2,358,700 of record NTHP01000101.1, read on the forward strand.
ACAGCAGCAACCTTGTCTCCTGATTGTTTATTAATGTCTGCATCTATACTGGTTTACGGGGTGCAAACGTGATTTTATACGGTACATGTATTTTGTCAACACTTTGATTTAGTAGCCTTCTGCTCTGTACTTCCATTGTGTTTCCATGTCAGAGGCAGATTTATACAGTCCAATGTTCTTTACATTTTCCTCATTTTGCATTATTTTTTGCCTAACTACAAGGATGATTAGAATTGAAGTTCAAAGAAGTTGGTTGAATTCAAGATGTTAAGCTATATTACGGAAATTTGTCATCATTTTAATATGAATACTAACATTTTACTATATCACTGCCTCTTACCCTCCTTGCAGTTACTTAGTGGTGACTGACATGTCATTAGAAATATGGAAAGATTAGCAGTACTGACTCTGGATATGAAGTTGATTTTTTGATGTACTTTCATTGAATGCACATCGAAGGCATTCAACCAGTCCTTCTGCCACATCCATTCTTCCAATCATTTATCGCCTCCTGCTGCATTTCAACTCTTACGACCCAAGGGCGCAGGAGCACCGCGTGCAACCTTGATTTAGGATACAACAAGCTTATATCCCCCCGCTGAAAGCAAGCCAAACAAGCCTGCAATTTAATTCAGCAGTGCAAAGTTTCACTATTTTCTCATCAAGTCAGGTGATGATGAAAAGCTTGATCTTGTGATGCAATACAAAAAAAAAGAAGACAAAAAAAGCGCTCACACCCACTCACAGTTTCTGACAGAAAAACTCTGGGGCCAGTCTGGACAGATACTGCTTTGTTGTTTGCAGTTAATAATATTCAGTAAGCAGATGATACTCCTGCAGCTGTTGGCTCTTTAATCTCCTCCCTGACCTATGATAAGCAGTCAGAGCCCCGGGGACCTCAGCACCTACAGTGTCTCCCTTCTCATTTTAACATGACACCTGAGATTTGCCCTCTGCACAAGGACTGTTGAGAATGGTTTTCCTCCGTACTGGCCCATAGTAAGAAGTTGTGATTAACAGCCTTTAGCTTTTGAGTGAGATCCTGTTCTTTCTCTGTGCCACAACAAGGCTTTTCTATCTTAAGATCATAACTGTCATTTATTTATTGAAGTTGGTGCATGTTGGACTTTTTTATTAGCTATCAGTTTCCCAGCTTTGTAAATCTAGTCAGAAAGAAGACACCTTTGACTTGTAGCTTGTCTTGTGGATTTAAAGAACATTTCTGAAACACAATATTTGATTTCAAACATGCTACAGTTATCAACATAGCTATTTGAGAGTAAAGACTTTTTCCAAAACATTTTCCTTGAAATATCTGCATATCTGCAGTTGTTCAGCTATAATCTGTAAAACAAGTTATTCCACCAACTATCTTTTCAATGCGCTAATTGTTTTTTTTACATTTGTGTTGAGCACCTTCAAGAATTGCTTTTCTTTTATTTGAACGATGGATAATTGGTGTCCTGTTTTATTCCCCTTAAGAGACGATGTGACATAACTGGAATAGCTGTAGCAGTAACAGGACTGACTAACAGGGTTGAGGAAACAGAAGTAATTTAAAATGATTCACCTTAAAGTGGTGTAAATCTCTTATTATCACAATATGGAGCCAATTAAGTAATCTCTCTGAACATAGTTTGAAAACTAATGCAAACAATAAAAGCTGATAAACCATTCAATCTAGAGGCAGTTTAAGGTTCTGTTACAGTAAACAATTGCACTTATAGTAATTTAGGGATTTAGTACTGTTTTTTTGAAATAACAAATAATTGTGAGAAACAGAGCAAATGATACTCAAATACATAATTTAATGTGTTTGCAAGCTAAATCAGGTAAGTATATTGCTCATTTTTACAGATGAATTAGTGCCTAATTGTCTTAACACAATTAAATAAAATTGTTTTTGTGCTCTTTATATTGTAATAGCTAATTCAAATATATTGCCTTGGAGTATTCCACAACTGCACAGTCTTTATTCACACTTAATTAACAGATATCATAACTGTACATAGAAAGGGAATGGTGTCAATAAGGTCCGATAATATTTATGTGATAAAAATGTTGTGACAGTATTTGAGATTTTGCATGTAATTGCATGTATGGAATTTGTTGCAAAATTTGGCATTGAAATTACAGGGCAGGGTAAAATCAACGCTTTGAGGATCCAATAAAATGAATAGCTGTGATGATCAAAGTAGACTCTGGTATCCATTTATCTGTCCATCCATCCGTTTTTTTCAGCATATTGTGGTTTGGGTTGGATGGGAAACAGGCTAAGCCACACCTTCCACTTCTTGGGACATCCCCAGGCATTCCCAGGCCAAATGGGATATTTCATCCACTCTAGTGCCCCGGATCACCTCCCAGTTGGACATGCCCGGAAGACATCCAGGGAGGTGCCCCGGGGGCAACCTCATCAGATGGCTGAATCACCTCAGACTGGCTCCATTCGGCACAAAGCCACATTAGTTATGAGCCCTTCCTGTATGTGAGTCAGTCACCCTGCGAAAGGAGGTTGTTTTGGCCACCTGCATCCTCGACTTCGTCATCTGACTCATAACCAGATGAGAGTTGCAATGTTGGACCGTCGATCGATGACTGGTAAAGTGAGAGTGTCACCTTCAGGCTGAGCTCCCCCTCCACCACCACAGTTCAATAACGCCGGCATCACTGTGGACGTCACACCAATCTGCCTGTGGATCTCGTGCTCCATGTGAACAAGACCCCAAGATACTTGAACTTTCAACCGAAAGGCGGCAATCCGCCATTTACCAGCAGAGTTACCATGGTCACGGTGCAATGAAGCTAGCAGAAGTGCATCATCAACAAAAAGCAGAGATGCAGTGCTGAGGTCACCAAACCAGACATTCTCCACCCCTCAGCTACACCTTGACATTCTATGAAACTCACAAAAAGAACTGGTGACAAGGTGCAGCTTTGGTGGTGTCCAAAACCCACTGACCCGCAGAACACGCATGTCTTAGTGACAACCCCCAGCACCTGATATAAGTACTCCCAACAGGGATGTGGTCATAAGCCTTCTCTGAGTCTACCAGGCACAAGTGGGCTCGATGGGCAAAATCCCACCGTCCCACATTAAGGTCTGACAGTCGGATGGAGGAGCTTCTATAGAGAAACTAAATTAATAAAATGCTCACTCATTAATTCTTTACAAACATACAATTCAATAAATATGGAGAATAAAGTCTTTAACTGACAAATACCGTATTTTTCCATGTACAGCTGACCTGCTATGCACTGACCAAAAGATTCTTTAGGTTATGCTTGCAATTAATTGAATCAGTTTATGCTAGGAATCAATATTTGTGTATTAACAATGGACCAAATGACTACTTGTCTGTGAAAGGTATCGCTCGTAGTGATGAACCCAAGTGATAATCATCACACGACTCTGCCGTTTCCTTCAGCTCTACAGAGCAGTTTAGCATCTTTCAGCTCACTGTTTTGGTTTTATGGCCCTCAACTTTACTGGTTTTGCTCTCTCTGCTCTCCAGATGCAGCAGGCAGCTGTTTTCAGTGAAAAAGCTCTAAAACCCCACTGCATCCGAACACCGGACAGACAGAGTTAGCGACTAGCTGGTGAACATGGTGGAGCATATAGCAGCTAAAGAGCCAGATATTTCCCTCAGGAGTTGGTGGAGAGCAAAGCAGAGCTAAAAATGAGTGAATATTGGACTTAACCCACATTTAATAGGTGGACACGACTCCAAATGATGCTAATGTTGCGTCCGCTAGATGTGTAAATAATAGACAGCTGTTTGCTAGCACTCCGCATGTCAACGTAAAAGGTTCATGTCAGTAACATGTCAGTGGTGTATTTACAGCTTGTTTTTGCTGCCCCCAAGTGGCTAAACCATTTAATGCAGCTTTAAGTGAAAGTACCAATTCCTAAAATTATCATCCTTTTAAGAAACCTTCTTGTAAATTTGCAGTTAATACTTTAAAGGAAATTATAAGGAACTATGGGACATGTAAAATAAAGCATTACCAGCAACATTATATGGAAATATTCAAACATAATATTATAAATGAACATTTATTATTAATAGTAGTGTCTTTTAACATAATTGTTTTATTATTACTAGCGTACTTCTATTAGTATAAGTATTATTATATCCTAATGTTGTGAGATGCACCGATGCCTGGCGCCAAAAACCAAAAACCAAAAAAAAAATTAAACGTCAGCCTGGTGCAGATCCTCATCAAAAAACAATCAAAGCAAATCCCTACCCTGTGTTTCAAATGCAGATGTTGTTTGTTTTTTCTCTCACATGACGGTTTCAGCACAACAAGCGCCCGTGCACTGAATTATGCGTCGCACCTCCTCGTCATGACAACTAGCTGTGAGATTGAAATATTGCAAGTGGTGTCCTATAAGCGAGAGAGGCGATGAGACCGCACTGAGAGAGAGAGAGAGAGAGAGAGGCTGTTGAAGCACGAGCCGTGGGATCCTCTTTAGTGCAGGCGTCGGGCTTCAAAATAATACCGCTGCGTCCTAATATTGAAAGCATTCGTGGTGCTGCTCTAAAAGCATGAAGGCTAAACGGAAGACCCCCGCGCTGTTCCTCAGTGTGAGCCTCCACTTTCTGTTGAGAGCAGCAGATACCAAGTGAAACCAAGAGCGAGCACCACGCAAGCGCGCAAAGAAGAGATTGGACACCTGCTTTTGTGGGGTGTCTTTAAAGCGTCTATTCCACATTTTAAGTCAAACAGTCGGTGTTTTTGAAGGGCCTCGCGGTGCAGTGGGGGCAGATACCGTGGATTATTATCAGCATGGACAAATGGGGAAAAGAGGACAGGGCACTGCGTTGACTTGTGAAGCAACGCGCAGAGTCTTGACGCTATAGCGTTACGCATTTATTTTACTGAGTGCTTTTTTTTCCCTCTCTCTCTCTCCCCCCCCTGTTTGAATTATACTCGCCGCTGCATCTCAACATTATTAAAGTCAAATATCTGTGGATAAGGAACAGAGCAGGGTGTTGTCAGAGAGGGATGAGAGGAGGAGGGGGCAGTATGAGGTGTGCTTTTTTTGGAAAAGCCGGAGAAAGACAGACACCGAGAAGGTGTACTGATGTGCGAAAGCCTGCGACGCGCTACCCTCCTGAGAAATAATTGCGATCAGGGAAGAAATGGCCTAGTTAAAACATCATCGACACACCGGCAGAGGATAGAAAAGAAGAATCGTGTTTAGATGGACGGGCCATCATCATCGTCATCATCATAATTCCGGCGCTCGCATCGAGTCTTTTAGGTAAGCCTTATGTTCACCACCACCTCCTAAACGTGACTGGAGATTTTCTGTCTATCATGGGTTTTATGTGTGCGCAATCTGTACGCTTTGGTGACTTCGCACATTGCGCACGTTATCCATCTTGACGCACTGTCACAATTGGGGAATGAGATTTCAATGTAAATCCTCGTGCCACTTTGTTGCTATAGCACATATTTTCTTCCTTTTCCGTGGGAGTCTTCGATTGGCCTTGCCTGTTGATAAGCTGTCACATCTTCACATGATCTGGTCCACTTTGTGCATCCAGCATCAGCATTCTGTCGTTTTAATCATGCTGCTAACAAGATGATATTCATGTGATTTAATTGGAATCAGCTCATCCTGTGGACTGTCAATCAGGCTGACTGGCTCTTCTCATTTGGGCTCCAATAGTGCCCTGTCCCCCC
>NTHP01000101.1:2364490-2459206 GCA_003416845.1 Oplegnathus fasciatus
CCCCCCCCAGTTGTGAAGGCATAGATTATCTTAATAATGCTTTTATTACATTTATTGATGGCTGTATTACAGCTTAATTAGACACACATGCTGCTGCTGTGCTGCAACATAACTAATCTCAACCAGAGTGTGTGACAGGCCTTGAACTCAGAAGATGTCCTCTCTAACGAACAAACCCACAACAGCTCAGAGACACACACAGTGTGCACAAACACTTGCGCAGACACACAAAGCCCGTGCACTAGAAGATGCAGATAGGATTGTGAATTAAATGCACACACACTGATGATCCAGGGAAGGCTCCATTAATATTCAGTGGTGGTTGGGCAGTGCTCAGTTAATGGCAGACAACAGGACCTCTGTTCTGACAGGTCACGGATGAGAAATGGTATATTTTCATTTTTAGGGAATAAATGCACTTTTTTTTCACAGATACGGTGCCTGTAGCTATGGAGGAGTGACATTTAAAATCCATCAGAAAACCAATAAAGTCATTTTGTAGACTTTTGCAGAATTTGGTATTACTCTCGTTCATGTACTGTTGGAATAGCTGTGATTGCTTTCTTAGGCCGACATCATGTCAACCTGGTTACTGGCATTTGGACACTTACTCATATACAACAGAACATGGCTGAAGACTCGGAAGGCTTTCATGTGCTTCATATATTCCCTGCATTTGCCTAATTGTGTGCATTATTAATCAAAATGTTGTCATTACATACAAGAGAAAAGTGCCTGGTTATATAGTAAAGATTTGGCAGAATTGTACCCAGAATTTGTATCCAAATTGAAATGTCTCTCCTTGGTAACATTTATAACCTTTATCCCTTCCAAGCTAATAATTTGATTATATTTGAATTGATCCATGTTGTCTCTAGTTATTAGAAAGTGGGCCTGGAAGATTTGGTGGCAGATTATATTAAAGGATGATCCTTACCTTAGCTATACCGAAGGATGTAAGGCAGTGACATCATACGCCTGCTGTAATCAACCAATCAACAGTCAATACAAGCACTTAAACGTTTAAAACTGCCAGCATTTTTTGTTTAATCTCCAAGAAAAGATACCGTGACTGCCCCAATTCCCAGATTGCTGCGTCCAATAAAGTACAGTAAAGGGGCCAATAAAGCTAGCATTGCTGGGAACACGATGTCATTTGGTTTCCAGAGACAAAATAGAAAAGATAAATGGGATAAAAAAGAAAGAATGGCGGCTTAATGGATTGGATGACAACACGAAGAGGAGACTTACAATCCAGAACAAAAACGTGTTTAGTCTTAATGTTCAATTCCGTATGTTTGGGTGATTTGTGGGTGAGCAAGGTGTCAGGCGGTGTTCAATGTGATATTCTATGTGGTCAGAACCAGAGCTTTTCCTAAAGGAGGACAGTGTTGATGTCCAGTTGTTTTGTAGTTTATATACAGTAGCTGTATAGCTGTTTTTGAGAGAGAGCGGCCTTGTCGAATATAAGTGCTCATTTCCATCACCAATGGCGAGCACTTAAAAGGGATAGTTGGATAATTTTGCCTTGGTATTGCGCTGCCCCAACTTTTAGTGTATTGTAATTCTGCTTCTTGGTTGATTTCATTTTTGCAAAAACAAATGAAACACTTGGATTCCTTATTAAGACTTTGATGTGTGACGTGTCAATTTTCATCTGCATCATTTCTTTTTGCTGCTAACTGATACAACAAAGGCTATACATGCATGGTTGTGGATCGCAGTGCACACAGCATAGTAACTATAACAATATGTAGAACATGAATTTGGCAGTTGGTGAAAAGGCCCTGTAGTCTGCTCTGTGATGCTGCAGTGCTGTGTGGATGAATACAGTTTTTCCATTTTAAAAACAAATTTTGCTGTTCCACTGAGTCAACAAGCCTTGCTATGAGACACAATGAGCCAATATAAAAACTTACTGTATGTGCGCTCCCTGCCCTGCATGGTGCTGTATGGGCATAGGTTGCCTGCACAAAACCACTACAGCTGTAGGATGTGTTATATATAATTTAGGTGGTGAGTGATGGCAAACTGAGGTGTCTTTCGTTTCTTCGTGTAACTGTGGCCATCTGAGGTGAAGCAAAAGTATGATTAAACAGTGTTCTTACTGGGTTTAAGTTATATAATCTGCACAGAAAGGTTGCCTGAACAAAAGTGTAAATGTACAGTGATTTATCAAAGGCAGCTACGATTCTGTTTTATTCCAATTGTGCCTACATGTTGTACTTAAGCCTGTTTCCTTCTCCATTTACCTTTAACTCCATAGTCTGTGGTTTGGTCACTGTTTTCTGTTGCTGTCCATTTTAAAAGTATGCTCATTGTACCAGTGTCTCAGTCACTACAAATTATGCTGCTACCAGAGCATTTTGTCTTGTGCCGTAAAACAAACTGTGTCCAAGTAAATGTAAAAAACTCCTCATAACAAAAGCATTACAAGCTCTATATCATCGTGCTGCCATCACCCCAAGAGGCCACATTGGAAAAGGTATTAATAAACGAGTGGGCTCCTCGCTGTGACGCATTCACACTTTGAAAAGTGCAAAAATATTATATATTCTCATATAATTATATATTCTCATACTGAAGTGCCTTTACCATATGATTTTAATGGAAGAACAGCAGATCCAGTCTGGTCGGAGAGATTTTCTGTTCTTGACCAAACACCACCTTTGCAGGTATCACTGGTAAAGTCAGTCTGGTATTTTAAAGCCAGTGGATGTTAGAATAATAGTGATCCGATCTTAATGTCCACTCTATGGCTGAAACACTGAACTCCAGAGAATTTAATGGGTGTCACTTGCGTGTGAGGCATATGTATGACATGAATGCAAGGGGGTACAAGGGCTCCAAATGGAAATTTAAGGGATAAAGTGTGGGATAGTCACATGACACTGGGCAGAGGTATTTAATTGGCCATTAAAGTGAGGGCCCAGAAGTAATTTAATAATTAAAATAGTAATACTGTTGTATCAAGTTGTCATCATGCCTCCTTGCCAGCATCTTTGACTTATGTTTTTTTTTCTTTTTTTTTTTCTTTTTTTCTGGGGTTGCTTCTGGGGTTCCCCTGTCATTCCTGTTTTTTATGTCACAACACTATGAGTTGTGGCTCACTCCCTTAAGGGGCGTCTGCAGGATTGTGCACTTATAAAAAGTGTGTTTCAAGTGCTCAAAAAGTCCACTGGAGAGCCCTCGCGCATTCGCCAATTTTTTTTTTTTAGCATGGGACTTTCCTGAGCCCTCAGAGACGTATCAAGAACATTCTTCAAAATCTGTCATTTCTGGAGGACTGAGAGGTTGGACATTGAGAGTGGACGTAACCTGTAGCATCACTGCACCACCGGCAACAAGTCCTATCGACCTGCTGCCCAGAAAGCTGCACATTTATAGCACAAAAACAGACATGTTAACATGGGACATCACTTTTTTAGATTTTTGAGCACTGCCATGTTGTTTTTTTGAGTTTGCACAATGAAGCAAAAAAGGCTAGGCTGAAGCTGCAAACAGCATAAAAATCCATCCCATATTGTCTTATATTTGGGCAGCTTGGAGGCATGGCAGCTGTTACTATCCATACAACCTCTTGCTATCTGACCAGCCTAGTTTCTCACCAAGCTACAGCATCTTTACATAAAACATTCACTGTATTCCAGGTTAATGGTGTAGCTGCAGTAATGGAGGCTGGGAGATTTTAATTTCTGTGTGAAGATGTCAAGTCAGAGAAAAGGGAGGTTAAAATGACCCAGCTCTCAGTCACATCACGACCAAGGAGGAGAAAAGCAGGAGAATAGCTTGACCTGACCCATTATCCGTGAGCAAAGTGAAGCTGGAGAAACGCCTGTGCAAATGCCATGGTAACCATCTTGTGTAACCTCCTTTGAACAATATCACATAACAGTCAACCATGAGATAAGCCAGGATAAGTGCCGTCCTGTCTTCTGAAGTCTGGGAAGAATATCACACCAAACCCCATTAAAATATCTGGTAATTTAATGTGTCTTTTATTAGCGGCAGAGGCACAAGCCCATTAAAACGGGACACGTGACCCTTCCTGAATTGCAAAGTTCCACCCTTCAATTCATCAGACATGATCCATTAAGCAGCTGTAACATTTAATTCTCTGATACATTTTGGGCAGTGACACACAAGCCCGAGCTGCCATTCAAATATGGCGTGTATTCTTAAAAAAACAAAAAAATGTTTCTTTCAAGCAGTGCTAGTGTATCATTGAACTACACTGATAATAATTCACCTTGCTTATGACACAGCACACGCATTAGGCAGCTGGTGCTCTTTAGAAAGGTGTGGGCAGTGTTGACATGAATATATATGCGTTTTGAAATGTAGCCTACATGATGCATTGGGGAGGCAGCCCATTTATTAGTAGTTAAATGTCATAGTTTCTACATTTTCAGATGGGAACATGGTAGCCAGTTAATGTTGCATTAAGAAGTTAGCTGATGCTAGTTTTATTGGCTTGGGGATACAGTGAGGAACTTAAATGCCTGGACAAATATGAGATATGGTGCTAAAGGAAATGTTAATAACCATGTCCCCTGCTACTCTGTACTCCTAGTGCAGAAGTGAACTGTCACCTAGTGGGGAAAAAACAGCAGAGTGTGTCCTTCTTGTCTGGCAGTGCACTCAATGCCTTGTGGAAACCCAGTGTGATATGAAGTTGAAGACATAATTAGGGACAAAAAACGAGTAAAGATTGACACTTGTTGAGCGAAAACAAAAAGAGACGTGTAGTGTAGTCCCTGGCTCTGTGAGTTGTCGTAATCATTGTCAAAGTAAAGCGGGTTGAAGTAAGATGTTAGACAACGTAATCCACAGACATATTAAGACATAGCTATGATCTGAGGCAAACACTGACAAGCACTGAAATGAGTAATACTCTGAATAATACTGGGGCCTGAAAAGGCTTTTCATATTCTACCTGACATTGAAAACGGTGTGCCTTTTACCTTCAGTGAACATTTAAAAAAAAAAAAAAAAAGCTTGTGTCATGCCAGCAGAAAGGTGCAAAGACAAGCCGCAGACAAATACATTCACAATATGTAATGACAGAAATACACCCTGTTGTCCAAAGTAGAGAAATCCACCTCAGAACCACAGTCAGCTGTTGATTGAACAGTTTTTAGTGGAAACGGTGCACCTGTAGGTTACACTAATGTTTGTATTTGCCATAAACAAGGTAAACATCATTGTGAGGAACTGGGTTGGTCGTGGGAAATCAGACACAGCAGGAAATAAACCATCAACAAGCAAGCTTTGACACATCACTGCAAATGGTAACACCAGAAACTCTGGATGTGAAACATGTTTAAATATGAAAATTACAACCTTTTTTTGTTGTTGTTTTGATTTAATTAAAATGTTTGGTGTTCCAAATACAACTATGTACTCTACTTGACCTTTAATTAACTAAACGTTAGAGTGACTGCTCTGTTGAAGCCCCACGCAAAAAAAAAAACAGGCATCCCACTAAGCCCTTGTAGTCAGTTATTTCAAATCATATCACTGGACATTTTATACATAATGTCTACTGTTTGGGGGTACTGCAGTGTGGTACACTATATCAGCTGGTTAATACTGTGATACATGACATTCTTGTTAGTGTATGAAGGATTTTTGGGGCATCATGGTCAGAAGTCTGTGGTTCATCTCCCTTAATCTTAGTATGTTGTAGATGTCAAAAGTTCTGATGATTCAAGGTCTCTGTGGTAGTCATCTAAATAGAACATTTGTCCACCTTTGTTAGTTCGAAAACGCCTGTGTCTGTTCCAATAAACTGGGCTCCACTCCTCCCCGCTCCCACTCCCAAGCAGCTACAAAATGTGGAAATACCAGGGTTGCTATGTTCTCGAAAGGCCAAGACCTGTAGTTTGAAGGCTGTAAACCTTAATGTTTATCAGTGCAAAAGGTTGGTGTGCAAGGTTCAGTTTCAGACAGTTGCAGAATCAGCAGGCTGGTGCAAGTGGATGAAAAAAGTGGAGCTAAATAAAATTGTGGTCCAGCAGCATCAGCGTAGATTAAAACTGATTTACCTGAACAATAATATGAAGGGGAACACTCGGTCCCATATCATTTTAGAAATAAATAAATGTCTCTCCTACACCCTCAAATTGACTAATTTACAGTACTTCCTATGACCTATTTAACAAAATCTATTTCCTTTTGCGTAAGAAATTCCAATTAAGTGTGAAATGTATTATAGGTTGTTATATTAGGGTGGCAGCTTGAGATTTGTGCTATAATGAAAGGCAAAAAAATGGAATTTTAGAAATGAATGTCAGCATCGTAAAACAAGGCAGAATAAGGCAGGTCACTACAATAGAATTAGAAAAAATGACACACATCAAAACTCATTCTAGTAAATTCTCGCTTAGTTAATGTTTTTCAATTTTGTCAGACTTTCAGACTTTTTTTTTGTTTACGACAAAGTGAATTATTAAATCAGATGCATTTCTGCAATACTAACACTCAGAAACATAGGAAACATTTTGTTAGTATTTCCTTCATAACATTTGTAAACAGTGGGGCCTTTTTTTTTGTAAATTCGGTAATGTAAATGTAGCCAACCAGATAACTGGGTGGGGGTTACCAGCTGGGTAGTGGGTTATGCAGACAGGACAGATTTCCTAAAAATATGGGCAACTCTTGCCCTCTTTGGCAGTGGTGCCATGCTGCATGCATACTGAAGGGCCAGGTCACACCTGAAAATGGCACAGCGAAATCCACGTCTTTGCAAAATGTGCGGTTCTAGAAGCACGGGAGGATACTCCAGCTCTGGTCTCCCATTTGTGTTTGCCATCCTGAGGATGCGACACAACATGAGCTCAACTAATCTGGCTAACCTGGCTAAGCCGACTAGCATGCTACAGCTGATAGACAATAACTGGTGCACTGCTAAAACTTTTGGTGTAAAACTTGCGCTCCAGACTTTTTGTTCCGTGCATAGACAATAGTAGTAGATGTCAATATATTTTGACAGTAATTGTTTGGATCACAGGGCGTACCGAACCGAGGAAGTCCCATACCGAACCAAATGTCCTGCACATAAAGGTTCGATTTCATTGGAATGAATTTATTTTGCAGCCAAATTTTGCCATTTTAAATGCTGATGTCACTGGCCTTAAGAGTGTTTTGTCTCATGAATAATGGCTGTTGGTTGCTTGAATACAATTTAAAATCTTTATTGGATTTTTGTTGTTCCTGCTGGATCTATAAACTGTATAGTAGTAAATTAATCCCCAGTATAAATATAACTTCATAGTGTCCTCAAGTTACATTTCAAATCACCTGAACATGACATCTGACAGCATCAAGGTCAGTGTACTGCAAGTCTGTCATACCATACAGCTGATTTCAAGCAGGTTCATATGAGCACAACCAAGGGGTTACATTGTGGACTGCCAAGACCACTACACTCTACAGGGCTCTTGCAAAATGTCGGATAGTTCAGTGAGACACTTACATCAAAGGATTCAGGACGATCTATTGCAAATAGACATCCAGATGCACTTGGTGGAAAATGCTCTGCATTTGAAGGCGCTCCAGACAGCATGGGAGAGTCTGTGTGGCGTACGACCCGTAACAGAGGCAGTGACATGAATAATCGCAGGAGTGAGAGTGTGAGCTTGTCAGATTATCGAGACCACCTAATTACCTTGTTTTAATCTGATAGGTGATTGTAAGAGTCAGCTGATACTGATCAGCTGATGACATCCAGGAACCCAGTGCCCTACCTGAACCAATGTGATGCTCCATTTCGCTATATAAGAACAGGAGTGTTTGAAAAGCCCCGAACACAAAGGTGTAGCAATTAGCATTCTGGTAATTTATTACCCTTTCTATAGCGTTGTATCTTTTTACTTTCAGTTGTTAGGCTTAATGAGGCTGCATGGTGTCTAATTTTACTTAATTAAAGAACAGAAGAAAGAGGATACAATACAATGCAAACACTTGTATGTTTTGCGAACTACCCGTATTTTGAATGATTCGTCCATTTGAAAAGTGAGCACTTGCACTGAAACCCAAATTACATCCCCCATCTTTTATTCAGCTGACCTCAGAGCAGTACCTTTGGAGTACAGGAAACCTCTCAACACTTTGGGGCATACAAATCATTTCAGCAGAATACATCACACATACAGCGAGTCTCAGCGCTCTACTTAAGCTAACTTACACATCATCAATGCTGCCAGCCCATCTGTCAAGGTACACTTTCCACTGAACGTGACAGTCCTCTTAAGGCAACATTTAGATTTCAGCAGCCGTTTTGTGTTGTGGCAGCTTGAATAGCATGGCAAAGTAAACTGTATGTATTTACTCAAATGAATGATGATCCTGAGTCAAAATTCCCCCAGTGTGAGACAATAAAGCAGGCTTATGTTCCAGTACGTGTTGCTGAACTCTTGTTGCTAGAAAAAGAAGCCAGTCTGCTTTCCCCTCCCTCAACAGATGTAGCTGTGCATGCAGTGTGTAGCTGTAGGACCAGCTGCATGACTTGCAGATGATTGTATTTGCCATTATTATGATTGTCTGTGGTCAAACATAGGGCACCTGCTATCTCCCATGTATATAGGATATTATTCTTTTTGGTTTCCATTTGTGATGATCCTCTATTTTAAATTCAGTTTAAATTAAGTAGATTCTGAAATAACAATGACAACTCTGTCCTTATCCCATCTGTACAGTGTCCCCACCTACATGAGGTTAAAAGGGCCTTCATTATGGCTGTAGACAAACTATTAGAATATTGATTTGCCCTGTGTATCCATTGATTTATGCTAGAGTGTAATAACACACAACCTACAGTATGTGTTGCATCTCGAGCAGCATTACAGATTGCCCTGCTTGTTTTGCCATCATTACTTGCATATTTTCAGAAAGTACGTAAAACATACTGTATGATAACGCTTTCCTAAAGATGGAAAGGAAAATATATTGCAAATTGGGACGGACCAATCAGAATTTTTGGATTTCCTGATACTGATTCCGCAACCCTAGGACAGGAACCTCAATACAATTCTGCAAAACGCTTGTTTACCTTCAATGATGCTTTTCTTTTTTTCTTTTCTGTCCAATGCCAGCATTTAAAAAAAATTAGTATTCTACAATATCAGCACATGGCAGCTACACTATGGTTAAGAATAGGGAAAGACTGTGGTAGTGGCAAATAGACTATGGTTAAGGTACGGTTAGGGTTTGGCAACTAAAACACTTGTTGTAACCCTTAAGATTTCCGTCCTGGTCAATTTGGAAATTACACTGGATAACGTGCTGCAATCCTTCGTGCGTAGGTAGGCAATCTGAATCCAGAATGGTGGACTCACCACTACCAAGAAAAAGTACTAGTGGTAACTACTGAATGTAAATACACTGAATGGCTGGTGCAGAAAAATACTGACCATAAACATAAAAAAATAGTGTTTGATTTCATGAAAATCTTAAGGATTATAACTTTAAGGTGAGAATTAAGTGTAGCTGCGATTAATAAAAAGGCCAATGTTATGTTGCTAATCAGATCGGTGTATCCCATCGGTGTAGTCCTCCAGACATTTGTGCTTTAAATATCTCAGTTTCCCTTGGCTTTTCTAGACTGCATCAACACGTCAGGAATTGCTTTTGTCTCAGCTGTTTATGGTATTCAGACTGTAATGCAACAAGGTCTCTTTCCCTTTTTTGAACAAACAACAGTAAGAAAAGAGAAACAATAACAAAAAAAGTTAATTTGTTATTCTTGGGATCCCTTGTCGATATTGCAGGAGTAACTGCATTTACAAATATAGAGCTCCACTGGTTTATTTTCTGTGAAAAAGGGTGGTGTGTTGCCAAAGAGGACAAATACTATGCAAGTTATCCCAGCCTTTCTGAAAACATTTTAATTATTAATTTGTTTGGATACTCAGCTGGACTACAGTGCATTGCCACAGCAGTGAGGCAGCTGGGTGGCTTGCCAGATACTTAAAGAAGGATAAGCATTAAATCAGAACAAGGGAGATAGTAACATGTTGGTGTAATCATATCAAAAATAACTTCAAGCATCTGCAGTCCAAAGGCTAAAATTAATCACATTCAACTTTCCACTTCCCCTCACAATTCTTTCAACCCAGTGGAGCTCAGTCATTGTACCTCTTTACTCTCTCATGCATGATATCTTTTATATTGGACAATTAAACATTTAACTTAATAAAAAACGGCAGTGATACTGACGCTACATGGAGGGATTTCATAGTCTATTTTGTGACTTACTCAATTTTCTGTTTTGTGGAGCGCTGAGTGATACTGACAAAACAAGTATCAGTCTCTATATCAATATCTATTTCTGACCAAATACGTCAATAAAGCCCTGCGAGATGACACAGTGGACTTTCATTTTTAGAACTTGGTATAAAATAAGTTAAACTCTGAAAAACGTTGTCTACACATGGAATATGTTTATGGGCTTTAATTATATCAGAGGAAAACATAACATGCAAAATCCATCTGGATCTACGATGGGACCAACTGGAAGTGGATATAATCATGTGAATATTCTTATTTTATCTCTCATTTTGCAAATTGTCTTGTTGTAATAACATTATATTTGGAGAAAGGCTCATATAAACCCGCCTTTTAATCAATATTTATATGCAGTATTATTTAAAACATGCTGCCTCCCACAAATTGTTCATCTGGACTTCTGTTCTACACAATATAACAAGCATTGTCTTTTTTTAAAAATGTTTTTGGTAAGGATGATGATAATGAAAACCAGTGACAGTTTATTGCACTGAACACCAATAATCATATGATTGTGCATACAGCTGCCATATTGTGACGTACTATATCTAGATTAATAAAATATTCTTATTATGAATGCGTACATTATTAATACATTACATATACATAATTCAAATTACAATAACAAAACAATGCCTTTATTTAAAATAGCGGTGCTCCGGCTCCCATTTGTTGCTATTCAATGAACGGCAAGACAAGTTCAAACCTCTAAATATTGCAAATAATGCTACACAACCTGGAGGCTTAATTGGAGAACATAAACATAAAGGGGCTGTTGCTTTAGTGCTATTATTCCAGGGTTTCCCCCAGAAAAGTTGTGAGGTCCGGTGGCAAGTGTATTTTTTGATGGGGGACCTGGCGTGGGCCAGCGACAGACTGATGGCAGCATTGAAGTAGGGCCCTGTAGTTTCTGTGATAACAGAATCACGGGCGGAATTGCAGAATTGAGAATTTGAAACAGCTAAAACACAGATTCCACAGGGCCTTCCCTACATGTAAGCTGAGTGAGATTTGAAAGTATGACTATGTAATGTGTTGTTATAAATAAGTCATTTATTCAACACACATTTAAATAAATCAACAACTATAGCAGAGTCTTACAAAGAATCTGACAATGTACAGTCTTGGAATGTTGTGTTTTCAACAATAACAAAAGGAATTAAATTAAATTGAAATAAAATAAATAACATATAAAAGTTTATGCACTCACACAGAAAACTTGTATTCAGGTCCTGATTGGCTACTACTCCATTTGCTTATATTCCTCTTATAGTCCTCTCCTTCATGAGCACAAAAAAAGACTGGGTAGATGAAGCACGTTTACGTTATCGATACTCGGCTGTTCCTCATCGCCATCACCTCCAGTATTTGGCCATCTGAACCTTGATATTATGACATTATATGTCACAAAGGAAGTATCTGTGTTACTGACTGTTTGGCTAGCTAGCTAAGGTTGCTAGGTAACTAGGTTGCCAGGTGTTTTAACAAACGGATGTCGCTGGTGAGCTCTCCAACCATCATATCTGTTTCCCACAGAGCCTCCCCACTTTAACTGTAGTTTGAAAAACATCTTAAAAATACATAAAAAAGAAAAAAATCCCCGATGCTTAGGCCTGGCGGGCTTGCAATGCACTGGCAGAAACCCTGTATTCTTAGTAGGCCTAAACATAAAATAGGTTAAACCAATCTCTCCATAATAAACTTCAGTCTTGCTGCTTTTTTTTTTAAGAAATAAGCATGCCTTAGCTACATGAGCACATAGCACTGTAACTCCACCTCATTAATATTAACAATTAACAATTAACAGAGGCACCACCTAGTGACTCAACCAGGTACTACACCACACGTCCCTAATCTTCTACGTTGTCGGTTAATGTATTTTTAATCACTTAAAAGATTAACAGTGATTAAACAAACTTATAAATGCTGTAATAATGATTCCAATCATATATGCCAGTCCCAGGACTGGCTGCCCTTGAGATTAAAAATTCGAATGGCGTAGCCATCATTCCCTTTCCTCTGCTTTTCTTAAATAGTTTGACTTGTCCAGGTATCTCCCCTTAAACCATGGGTTACCCTTTATTCCCACCTTGTATCTGTCATTGTCCATGCATCTTAACAGATACATCCGTAAGTGCACTGCAGTCTCTCTGTCTCATTACATCTACATATCACTCAGTGTCACTAATATAACTCTATGTTCCCACCTTTCTGTTGCAGTTCATGTCACTTCATCTTAAATCTCACGCTGCTTCTCCAGCACAGCCCTTATCTGCCCACACTGGTGCAGTATCCAGACTGCAGCTGCTCTTCCCAATCCCCCCACTGACTACACACTTCTCTAACAATGAGTATTATTGTGCAAATGCGCCGTACGGTGTCAACCATGTGTGCTGTTTCCAGCCTAGTATTTCTTTGTACTCGCATGATCTTATGTAAGAATGAAGCAGGTGTGGCTGACATGTGTCTCTCAGCCACTCACTCTCAGGATGCTTCTTGAAGCGTATTGCACTTTCCGCCGGGGATTGGGGGGATAACAGGTCCCAAAAAAATCCGAAAACAATCACATTTTGGATGTAATTTTCAGAACACAACTGGCTGGTTTTAGTTTCGATTACATGATATGAACAATACAAGGGCATGCTTGTTACTGTGACAACACAGATTGCGGTAATAGTTCAATTAAGCAAACACACAGTTCAAATTAAAGCGATTTCACCCAGCAGGGGTATGTTATGATTAGACTGGGGGCAGTTTACATAGAGAAGAATTTGGCACAAGGAATTACTGAAAAATGTCACGCTATTTTTTGTTGTTGTTGTTGTTGTTGTTTCTCTTAGTTTATCTCCTCACAGAACATGTTGATAGAAGCCTCATTATTCACAATGTTAGCTAAAAGCATTCACTCCAAAAATGTGGGCTTTTGTTACCACTCACCTTTTTGTCTTCCTTGTAAACAAACATTCCAGATCCCCCCCGTGTCCCCCTGACACAAGAACACATTTAAGAAAAGAAACTCAGGAGCTGAAATCAGGGAATTTTCTTCTCACATTACTCCTGTTGACATCCACAGACACGTGTGAGAATGACAAGTGCAACAGCTAGATTAATGTTTTAATTAGTATACAGGGCTATTAGTGCAGACATAAATGTACTCACTGTAGTGTAGGGCTGTCAATTGCCCCTAAAATCAATGTTGATGATTAATTGACTGAAAATAGCTTCATTACGTAACACACCGCTAGCAGGAGATGTGTAAGACGTTTGCTTTCACACTTTGCGTCCAAAATAGGTTATATTTTTACTGTCGTTTGATATTAATTCTGTAACCTGGTAGTTTCTCTGTTCTATAAAACTTGACAAACTAGTTCACCTGGCAACCTGCCTACTTATTAAATCCAATAAAGCCCTGCAGTAAACTAGAAAATATAAAAAATATGAAAAATGCATGATAACACACTGTACTGGTTCAGAGAAGTCAAGATTATTGCCTCCTAGACACAGATTTTTTTCTTCTTCGACTGTGGCTTATAAAACCACAGTAAACAGCCGTGCTACTTCTCTTCTGACACCACTGAAATTGAATTGGTTTGAAATGAGTTGTGAGGGAAACTTGATGGCAGAATGGCTGTTTGGAAATATGTACAGTGCAGTCATAAAGTACTGGGGCAGGGGCACGGTTTGATTCTACTCCTGCACTTTTGATGTGAAATGAAACAATAGCTGTGAAGTTAAAGTGCTGACTTTCAGCTTCAGGGACGGGGTTGCTCGTAGCCCATTTTTACACCCCAACTGCAGCTGGGCATTGATCCTAAACATAGAGACAAGGCAACCAATGAGTTTTTCGGGCTAAACATCGGCCAGACCTCAATCCAACTGAGCATTTGCTGGAGACCAGACTGAAGGCGAAAGTCCCTGAAACAAGCAAGATGTGAAGGTGGAACTGAAAAAAAGAATTGCATTTTGCTTTCATGCCATTGTTCCTGCACAGTAGGAATGAGGTCATTGACGGAAAAGTCCTAAATATTTTGTCTTTTTAATTGCACCATGTGTTTAAAGTCCCTTGCATATACTGTAAGCATATCTCAGAAAATCAGCAGCATTAAAATGAGTTTGTTTGATTTAATGCGATTCAACATGCTACAGATCTACATATGTAATACACACATTTCATCTTTAGCTGCCAAGTTATCTTCACAAACTATTAGTATGGCGGCGCTTTATGAAAGGGGATTACAGGATGAGCTGTAACCTTACATTCAGCAAACCACTTAACCACGCATGTCACCCCTGCTACCTGCACCTGTCTCTGTTTTAGCCATGACTGTTTTCCCCTCTATGTCTCCTGCTGTTGGTCTCCACTCCGCCTTGCCTTTTTTAAGCCGCCCTCTCATCCGTCCTCATTTTGACCTCTCTCTCTTTCATACACCCTCGCAACTGCCCACTTTCTCCTCCTTCCGGTGATCACAAACCTTCAGTTTTGCTGTGAGCAGGTTGAGCTTGCAACCACCAAAGAGACACACATGCATTAGAAGTATCTTGTGGCAACAGGCAAAATCGTTGAATAAATCTAATAAACTTATGACAAAACTTGAACAAATCACATACAATTCGACTGCTCTAGTACCTCTTCAGGGAAGCACAGATTTGATTTGATGCTATCAAACCAGAGAACAGTGCTTTTTAATATAAATACGAACAATATGTTGACGTTAAGTTGATGATATCGAAGTAAAGCCATAAGAAATAGAAAACATCACATCTTGAACTGGGGTGTTTCGCAGCTGAAGGCATGAGCTGGGTCATTTATTGTTTGATTATTATTTTTGTGTTGTAAAATTACAGAATACTGTCAGCTATAATTAATTTGGCAACCCAGCACTTGTTAGACGCCAGTACACCATAATGTTAATTAGCAGCACAAAACATTAGTTTGCAAATTTGACAAAGCGGTGAAAAAAGTAAAACGGTCAAGTCAAATATTCCTTCAGTGTCCTTACAGAGTGTCATGGTATGTAGTAGCATATACTGTACATTTACACTGCAGTCATTAGCTCAACCATGAGTGTGGGATATTTTTTCTCATGGCATTATTGTAATGTTATTATATCATTAGTGATTTGTATAGTAACCTTTTATTTCACCAACTTACTATACGTCCTATCCAGACCTCCTCCAAATAAAGGGAGAGGGATTTGCTTGTCAGTTGGATGTGGCTGTCACAGCCGGTAATGAATTAGTCAGACTTGCACATAGCCAGCAAAATATTCATAACACATCCACATCAAGAACATGAGACGCACATTGACAGTATATTACTTGGGAGTCCTCGGACGAATGGGATACTTTCAAAAAGACTGAGCTGGGTGTAGCTGTCACCAGCGTGTCTCTCTCTCTCTAAACTAGAGGCTAAAGCATGATGTAAACTCGTGCGATATTGTGGGGCTCTGGCTCGGTGTCATCACTTTTCAATGATCACATTTAAAGTAGGCTAAAGCAACGTCTGGCCTGTGGCTACATTCAGACTTTGGAGTTTCCTGTCAGCCTGTGAGATCCTCGGGCTCTTTTGACTCTTTCTCAGTCTGGAGTCAAGAATAAAGCTGATTGCAGTTTTGCTGGGGGGGGCTTAGCGTTGAACGTGCCTGCCTGAGGAACGTAAGCTAGTTAATTCAATGTTATCCTGTAAATCTCCTTTTAAATTGCACCCCTCTAGACATGCTTTTATGTATTGTCTTCATCTTGCAACCACATTTTCTGTTTTCCTCTTTTTCATTGTTTTTCTAGATTTTAGATTTGAAAAAGATTATCATCAGCATCACTGTTATTATTTGGATTTTCACGTTTTTAACAGTATATGGGTGAGACTGGGCAATCATGTTAACATGGCTAAGCTGCCGTCTCTATTTAACTTAGTGGGCCATTTTATTCTTAAATTAGCTTTAAGCTCGAGGCAAAGCAGCTGTCAGACTGCTCCCTCAAACTGTGTGTATCGCCCACAGACACCTATACACACGCTAACACAGCTAGCATTTCACCTAGATCATCGCTAATTAGTGTGTCACCAGATTGCGCACACTACTTGGCTTCATTATGACACATTCTCCCCCTCACAACTACCAAACTCACTTAAGAAAACAGACAAATAAAACGTAACAGCCCCCCTAGAGGCTGCAATGTTCATCTATACCAAGTTTTTTAAGAGTGTCTGGCCAGTAGCTGTCAACATATCTTACTCTGGTGAGGAGAGTTCGAAGACAAAGGGTTTTCCATGTGATCTACAGGTGTTAAGCAGAGAGAACAGTGGTAACCAACAGAAACATATTGATTTTCTGGTCCAGCAGTGACAGAGGGCCTTTTGTCTAACATCTCCTATCTGCTCCTACTGGCTGCTGCTTTATGATCCCTGCTGCTGCTTTAATAACCTGCGTTGATGCTTCATTAAGGCCCCTTTAATTGACTTCCACTTGATCATTTGTGAACTTTTTAAAATCCTTACTTGTGTTTTCATGTTGCTAATTATTGGGGTGAATCCGCGCAGCAGTGTAGTGAAGAAATATAATGACCTTTAATTTGTTTTGACCTGTTTTTTTTAAATTGAGCTTGTGGCCTCTGCTGCTCAGTCAGGATCTGTCCAGCAAGCCCTTATCTCAGATGAGATGTTTACAGCCATTTCTTGGGTTAATTGCAGTTACAATAAGTGTAAAGTGATATTTCCTTGTGGATATTCCCACACTTTTTCTGGTTGCAGTGTGATGAGGATGGGAGAGCAGTGGCAGATGGAGCGGCCACGGTATCTGATTGACCTGCTCGTTGAGTCTGGAGAGCTTAATTTGGTAAAAAGGATAAATTGTGGGATGAAGCTCACGGCGTTCATCAGCACTAACAACACGGGGATTCTCCGCAATTATGAGGTCGCCATGAAATTAACCCTGTGACAAGTACTTACAGCCTGAAATGTTTATTTTCTCAGACAGATTAACGGTAAAACTTCACCTTAAGTCCCCCTGTGTAGCATTTATAAGCAGTATACAAATATTTAATAAATGGTTTATAACACACTGTAATGTGGTAGTAAGAAGATATAAGTGTTTGTTAATGTATTTATCAAAAACTATAACTCCCCTTGTAGACACCCATAAGTGGAGGCTGGTGTGTAAACAGACCGAATGACAATATAAAAACATTTGTAATAATATAAGAAATGTCTGAATTGCTGACAAATTGCTATACATTAATAAACACTTAAAATGTCCTTATCGCAGCTTACAACTAAATTAAATTATGTTATAAACCATTTTTAAATATTTGTATACCACTTAATTTTTCCATAGGTTTTTAAGATACCTTGTGAGGCAGAAATGTTGGGCTAGTGGCAGACCAAAGGTCAGAAGTTTCTGGAAGGTCGGAAATCATCCTCTGGGTACAATGAATATCCATTTCAAATGTCATGGCAGTTTGGCAAATAGCTCCTGAAATATCTTGCTTAGCTATGGCTGGATGATGTATCGAATTTATTCGAATTTCTGTTTTTGCACGATGTGTAACATCTCTACATCGAGAAAACCGAGCTATTATGTGCACAAAAAGGTTATTTTCAGTCAAAAAGAACAACAGGAAAAACAGGATAGCTGGCTACATAAGCTGCCTTGAGTCACGACAGTCATGTTAATGGTGCTAAAAAGCTAAAAAGTAGCAACAGAGAACAAAAAGATACACATGTTTCTGTAATGAGTATATCCTCCCAACGCTCCATTATGACTCTGCTAGGCAAAGATCGACCTGCCTGTTTAATATGTTACAGACATTCTTATCATATACAGCTTTAATGACACTGTTAAAGTCAGCTGTGATTTTACATCTCCACCACTCGAAAGAATATATTACAAAATAAATATGTATCTTCTCGGAAGGTTCAACAGTGATCCTATTACAATAATCCTAATATGGTTTAAAGCTCGATTGACATAAAGTCTGCCGAATCTCTGCCTATTACCCTCTGCAGCCCTCCCCTTGTCTTCAGGGACTTCAGTCTTCATTATGTGACATGTCATACAGTTGAAGACAAAAATCTTTTAGGGGCTTAACTGTTTTCTCTAATTAAAAGACACTTTTTAAATCAGTTGGGCAGTTAGTGACGTTATTTTTACCAAATAAATTCAGAAGTTGTGACCTTGAATTAACTGATGACAGCACTAGTTGGGTCTCAAAGCAAATGAATCACACATGATCCTAATTGACAAGAATAGGCTGGAACTAGTACTGAATTTTAAAATGAACTAATTTACCCAATGCTGTAGGACTGCCAAATCCTTCACCTCCGTCCCCCTTGCCTCAGCATCGTCGGTGCATCATATAGTTGTTACAGATTACAAAGGCGGTGGCTTTTAAATTCTGATATCATGTTGCACTTTCCCGGAGTGGCAGCCCATTCTTCCCTCATCTCCTATCCCTGTGTCACCCAGTGCTCCCTGGCAGTCTGTACAGGGAGGCATTGGGGCGGATTCTGGATAGCTTCAATGTCTAGTGTGAAAAGAGGACGAGGCCCTTTGGCTGAGCCTCCATATGCAGCCTGACAAGTCTAATCTTAGCTCCAGTTCTACTGTTAGCCTCTCACTTCATCAACGAGACGACTTATTCATCTTGCCCAGTCCATTAAAGATTTAAGGGAACATTAAGGCCTCTAAACATCTCTTTTAATCAAAACCGCATAAATGGTTCTCGCTACACCTGCTAAAAGGAACATTGCCTTCATCTTCCTAGAGCAGGTGTGACTACCCTGTTTTCTTACCATGATGCCCATGGGCACATTTACGTCATGCTGAGCGGCCACGTCCGCTGCATGCTTACTCAAAGTCAAGCAGTTAAGTCATAGCTATTCATTTTGTACATGCCTACGTTATTTCTAGCACCATGTTACCTTGTGTGAATTATAAGCACTACTTCTGGTTATTCCTTTCTCTGAACCGGCATCTGTGAGAGTTAGCGCTATACTCCAGGTGTATTCCCTCATCTTAGAGATTTTCGGGAAATACATTAAAGTTTGACATTTTGGGAAATACGCTTTGGCTTTCTTGCTGAGAGTTAGATGAGAAGATTGGTACCACTCTTTCCATACATTGTTGGTTGCGCGAGACTACAACATACGGCCATCAGAGCTTTGTTATATTTTTAAATTAAAGGCTGCCTTTTTCTAAGCACAGTGACAGTAGATAGCAGATGCTCAAGTTTCGTCAAAATCTCTGCACTCTGTTTCTGGCTTGCTAAGCTGCTTGTCATCTACAGATGTTGACTAGCAGAGGAGAGCGGCTTGACAGCCGAAGTAGTGTATGTAGTTTTAACACTCAAAGTGGAAACAAAGCAATATAAAATCCCATGGGAAACATTTCCCCCAACATCACCATTCTGCAAAAGTTTTCACGAACCTCTGACCATCCCATTTTAAACATTCCCATAAAAGTCTCCCACTGGCAGAGAGACATTACCTTCTCAAACCGCTTCAGCTGACAGGACTACCTATTATATAAAACAGAACAGAAAACAGCTTAAATCAGCCTGGTGATTTGTGTGTCAGTTTATCCCATTTTATGCGTGAAGATGCACACTCGATGCCGTTTCAGCTCACGGATGGTTGACATGAACAGATGTTAGGGATGTTAGGGTACTACCATTAACACGTGAGAGGTTGAGACGAATTTGTGCTCACCATAGAGTCTTAACTCACATGCAACATCTGATGCCTCAGTGCATTTTATGCATGTGTGTGTACATCATTGCTAGTGCATGCAGGGAGGCAAGAAATACAGAGAACAATCTGACAGAATACAAACACTTAATGTACACCTATGCTATCCCAGTGAGTAAGGACATGCTATTGTGTGCATCCCTGGAACTACCGTGCATATTAAAGGTGCTCTGGCCTTGGGCTTTTGCTATATGTTCAGTCACATTTACCGACAGAATATGAGGACAAATGGCTGTTTTAAAATGAAAATGGGTATGTAGCTATAGCAAATGTAAGCTGCGTGTAATTCAGTACTATTTGAAACCACAGGCTTTATACAGTACTCTGTATAGTGTATATTGTGCAGTTATTGACATGTGTGTGGTCACACTTACTGTACTTTAGTCTGTGTCTGCATCATTGTCAGTTTTCTTCTTGAACTTACCAACGTCCAATACATCTCTCTTACTATTCATTGTGTGTCATTTGTAGCTGGAAGATCAATACCACTCTCAGATCTGTCTGTTAAATATGAAGCCACAGCCACCAGCCTGTTAGCTTAGCTTAGCTTGAAGACT
This sequence comes from Oplegnathus fasciatus, assembly GCA_003416845.1. Classification (NCBI taxonomy): domain Eukaryota; kingdom Metazoa; phylum Chordata; class Actinopteri; order Centrarchiformes; family Oplegnathidae; genus Oplegnathus; species Oplegnathus fasciatus. The sequence goes on from NTHP01000101.1 coordinate 2,385,077, forward strand.
GGAAAATTGCTTGTCCGAAGGTAAGAAAACCTGCTAACCAGCGCCTCTAAAGCTCATTAATTCACGTGTTATATCACATTAGTTTAATCTGTACAAAAACAGAAGTGTAAAAATGACAATTTGTGGTTTTATGGGTAGTTAAGGGTGGAACTTTTTGGAAGAAATAGTCCCGCACATAACCTCCTGTAATACCACAACTTGTCATTTTTCCACATGAGTTTTTGTATGGATTAAACAAACAAGATACAATGTGTCAATTAGCTAGCTTTAGAGGTGCTGGTAGGCAGATTCTGTTAACTTTGGATGGAGTCAGGCTAGCTGTTTCCCCCTTTTTCCACTTTTTATGCTAAGCTAAGCTAATCGTCTCCTGAATGTAGCTTCATATTTAACAGGCAGACATTAGAGTGGTATCTTATCTTCTTCATCTCTTCAACTCTCGGCAATAAAGCGAATAAACATATCTCCCAAAATGTCGAACTATGCCTTTAAATGTACTTTGCTGGGTAAATAAAGGTAAATCAAAAATGAGATGAACACTTTTGGAAATAGAACACATCTCCCTCATTGCCTCTTATTCCAAATAAGTCTAATGGCTTCTCTAAATCACGCAATCTTACCCCCTCACAATGAGTCTCACAGCAACGTGTAGAGAGTCATGTACTGTGTATAATTCACATTAATCTTTTTCTAAGTTGGATTTTCAGCTTGACTATGTATGCACACTAACTTTTTTGATGAGAATTCAGGGTGTCCTTACACATCTCACCTCCTCCTCAGAATGTGTAGAGTTGTCATAAGATGGAGTCACTCAGAGGGCTTTAATGAACTGAATATTTTTCCAGAGAGCTTGTTCCTGTTTTGTCCTGATGAAGCCGAGTACCACTCACGTCACTAACTTTGAACATCCTGTAATGTTGCACGCCATCTTTCCGCTGTATTTTGCCTTCATCCCTTGTGTCTGCTGGCTAGCAGTGGAGTGTGGATATTGCAGGGTTGAGGGTGGAGGGATGAGGTGGCATTCAACCAACAGTTAGCGCCACATAAAGCCTTTATCACACCTAAACGGCTCCGTCTCCCAAAGCCAGAGCAAGATAAGCACTGCCCATTCATCTGTAATGATGTGGAAGCAAGAAGCAACTGAACTGAGTTGAGAGGGAAAGGCTAACTCTGACACGGTGTGGATGGCTGAAAAGGGTGCGGGGCCAATGGGGTTTTGCTTGTTCACTCCTCAGAATGACGTGTGAACATGCTTTTATTTATTTTGTGTTCTCTGTGGATTCAAGTTGATTAGAAGATAAGTGTTGTTTTACACTTCAAAGTGCTGTGATTATCTGCACGATGAAAATATGAAGCCGGCGCCACAATACACCACGGTCATTGCAAAAGTTTCCCTTTGGACTGCAAATTAAGTTTTTGCAACCAGATGGAATATTCTTACACACTTAACCCTGCTTTCACATGCTCAGTGTAAGCTTCGATTGTCAAGTAATAATTGTAAAACCCACAAGTTCAAGTTCTTCCTAGTTGGAGACATTTTGGAGTTCATTTTCAACTTATAACTCAGCAACCTGTATTTCCAAAATTTCTGATGGCATGTTAAGGAAGATTTTAATGTAACCAAGGTATTATTCATGACTTGTTCAATTTTCAGACCTTACATGCTATGCTGCCCAGTGTGCCTGGGGTGATGAGATCACAAGTTTACAACTCTAAATGCAGCCGTGTGTTTGCACCCAAAATGCATTAGGGAGGCATCACACAAGCCACTTTTGCAGATGTGGTGTGCATGGTTATTTGCACCTTCTCCGAGGGCGTGACATCTGACAAAAGTTGAATTTGAGACGCGTCAGTTGTGAAATGCACTGTAGACACAATCTGGATACAAGACACTGATTCTAGACAGTGCCTTTAGGAAACCAAGAGTGCCCTTCTGGCCAACAGCAAACTACTTATCATGAAAAGTAGTGATAAAAAGCAGCCTACAAATGTCACTAAAATTGTGTGTCAAGATTGATAATGCAGTCAGATGGAATGACAGTGGCACAAAAGAAAAGATAAGTCAATAGAAAAAACAAAACCTGCATGCACATGACTCTCAGTGGCAGTTGTTGGTTAAGTAGCAATCAGTTAGTTAGCTAACATGACAGCTGAAAAACAGATCAAATAACACAGTGGCAACAAATGAATAATCTGGAAAGACACCAATGGATACAGAAAACGTCCTTGTGGAAAACACAGATGAATGCAACATATTGGCATTCTTTCTGGTGGTTTCATTTAATGAAGATTTGTACCTCCTATTTTAGACACCATTTATGTCACCCTACTTTATCAGCAGCAGTGAAATTGCACAAATTTGAATGACTTGTTAGTTAGAAGTAAGTCTGGGTAATCTCTATAAGACAAGCAGAACAAGTTTAATTACACCAATTAAATTTGGAAGTTAGCGTGACAAAGTTTTAATTGAAATTCAAAGTGGATTTGGCTTCTATAAGAAAACACGACTAAAAGTCTATAGCTACACTCGCGGCTCTATGAAGCCGTAGTTAGGCACAGTGGTGCTTTGAGCTGAATGCTAACATCAGCATGCTAACATGCTCACAATGACAATGCTAACATGCTGATGTTTAGCAGATATAATGTTTACCATGTTCACCATCTTAGATTGTAGTGTTAGCATGCTAACATTTGCTAATTAACACTAAACACAGAGTGCAGCTGAGGCTGATGGGAATGTCATTAGTTTTGCAGGTATTTGGTCATAAACCAAAGTGGTACCAAAGCAATCCATCCTGTAGTTGTTGAGATATTTCAGTTGGGACCAAAGTGGTGAACCAACTGACCAACAGACCAGCTGACAGACCAACATTGCCATCCATAGAGCCAAGCATGTAAAAAAAAATAGTCCCCCTATCTTCGACTAGAGAGATAGGATATGAATTTTCATAGTATAAAATGCTCAAAATGCGTATGAGGAAAAAAACTACAAATGAGTTGTCCCACAGGACATGCGGCAGTATTTGCAAAAGTTGTTGAGACATTTACCATGATGCAGATCATACACAAACCTATTAGAGTACAGTATGTCTGGAAACATCGTATAATCACTCACAGAACTTCATTCTAGGTAGAGACATGAATCTCTTACACTGATGATGTTCTCAGTAATTTATTGCTGTTCTGTCAGCTGCTGCCAACCAGGAATGCATTACATCATTTAAAAGTATAAGTATTCAATCATTATAAGATTCAGTCATTTCTACTGCTGTACATATGTTGAGTTTATTCATTTGACTTGTGCATTAATTATTCAGACTAAAAATAAATAATTGTTGCTCATTGTTTGCGTCATTTTAACGATCGGTTCTGTGCTTGGGGTCTGGATAGTTGGCTTCTTTGTAGATGCATCACTGGTGTTCGGGTAATTGCAACATTAGTGATGCTTTGTCACAACCGAATTAAATTTTAGTGAAACAACTTTACCATAAGGGGTTAAATTCTCATTGACATCAGTATTTTCAGGTTAAATCAAAAATCTTCAATACCACTAAATCACATGACAGAAATAAGTCTTGGTGTCTGTTGTGGTAGATAGAATAGCAAACTTTAGCCTTGGGTTAATATAAATGTACCACAAAGGAGTCCTCTGCAGTCGAGTGTCATTATTCCTTCTCTTTTGAGCTAACAGACACTTCATCTTAGATGAAATCAGCTTAGCCATGTTGTCCTCTTGTGCCTTTTTAAACACGCTGACAGGGCTTAAAGAGCACACCTATTCACACACACTGACTCAAACCTGCAACCTGTCTGTGTCTTCCAGGTATAATTGGCTTCCTGACTGCAGCTCTGGACCCATCAGGAGTTCCAAAGAGGAAGACGAATGAGACCACAGTGTCTACCTGAGAATGCTACCTGTCCCTCCGCCTCACCATGTCACCCTAGGAAAGCTGTTAACCTGTCCCTGTCCACAAATCCTCTTTTTGCCTTTGTTATCTCCCATAACCCACTGAGTTTGTGATCCCTCTCTACACCCAGCTGAAGTCCAAGTGATAGGACTAAAAGAGCCTTTATTTTGGACATGTTGTTTTTTCCTCTCAATGCTGCCAGCCACCAAGGCTATGGTGGGAAGCGTCATTATACTTCTCAGCAGGTTGCTAATCACTGTCTGCTGTGGCTCTTGGGACTAGTGCTACACCTCACCCTTTCCTCATGTCAACGAGTTGACCTGAAACACCCCATAGTATCCACAGGCTATGGAAAGATACGTGGTATCAGGAAGGAGCTCAACAATGAGATCTTGGGCCCTGTGGAACAGTACTTAGGTGTGCCATATGCCACCGCACCTATCGGCGAGCGCCGCTTCCAGCCTCCTGAAGCTCCAGGCTCCTGGCAAGAGATTCGCAATGCCACCCAGTATGCTCCAGTGTGTCCCCAGAATGTGCACGGGGTTTTGCCTGAGATCATGCTACCAGTGTGGTTCACAGACAACCTGGACGCTGCAGCGACCTATGTTCAGAACCAGAGTGAGGACTGCCTTTACCTCAACATCTATGTGCCCACTGAAGATGGTGAGTGAAATAAAACTCTCATACTAGATACAGGAGGAGGTGAACTTAGCGTTGGTCTGTTAACCTGTTCTTTACATTTTGAAGGGGTCAGACAAAGGTCAGGGTGAGTGTGAAATCCTAACCCTGCCTCACTGCATCAAACTGAGAGAAAAGATGAGTTTGTGTCACAAGTGTTTGAGAGGGTACGAAGAGCTTGTTTGTGTCAGTGCTGCAGTACTCCCTGGAATAGTGTCATTCTGATCAGTTAGTCAGGATTACATTCAGTGGAAGAATGAGCCAAAAGACAACCAGGAGATTACCAAAGAATATATTCTCTGATAATCTCCTGGGTTTGTATTAATATCATCCTCAATTACTATTGATCATTGAGTCTAATCCTTTTCTAGATGTACATACTGCAGCATGCAGCACTCTGTTGAGCAATTAGATATACTTTACTTTTATTGCTCATATTTAATTAATTTTAATATTTTATCAAATATTCAAAATTCATACAGAACATGTTCTACTAACTCACTGCTTTTTGTACCAACCACTTAGCTTGACTAACGCTAATTTGTTTAAACCTTGCATGAGCATTATATCTTCACAATGCTAATTGCGTTAACTTGCTAACATCAGCCTTTTGCATGAGCAACGCAGAGTAAGCCGCATGTGTTTTGAGTGACTGAACAAAGTGAATCACTGATGTAGTAAAACAGTGACTCACTTAACGCCATAACATTTTGTTACTTCAACCAGTAGAAGAGGAAAGTCTCAATGACAAATTTATGACATAAGTCACTGCATTGAGAAAGTTGTCCAAAACAACGCTACAGTAACTAGCCAGCATGACCAAGGCAAACATTTCACTTCATTTCATGGATATGGATGCTGTTCTACTGTGGTTAGGCGAAGAAAACTAATGTTGTTGTAGCAGCTAGGTTCAAAGAACAATATAGCAAGTATTATAATTTACTAAAAACAACCTTGTTTCTTCTATTCTATACATTTTTTGTTTATAAAATTTATCAAACTGTACTCAGATTACTTTATTTTAGTGCAGTTGTCTAGGGGACAACAATGACCCTCACCTTGCCGGTCGTAGGGGTCCATTCGAGAGTATATGAAAAGCGCATGGTTTAAATTTAATCATTAACAAGTGAGCTGGACTAACCTGCACATTTCTATCATTTCAATTAGCTGAAGGACTAATATTCACATTGCCATGCATTGCATTATTATTAAATAGAATTAATAAAGCTTCTTAAGCCACGATTCACAGACAGGACCTTAACTGCACATAATCAAGGCTGTATTATCAGTGTGCCAGTTTGGATCAAACTTATCAACAAAGTGCTGTAATTAACTGTGTTTTTAGTATTGTTAGCATGTGGTTTTAAACCTCAGTGACCATTTTGGTGGGACGCACATGCCAGTTTTATGGTTTGACTGGAATGGGGCTTTTTTACTTACTCTACAGGTTTGTATTGCACAGATGCTGCACTGGTTACTGTGGTTACTGTGGTGCGACTAGGAAAACAATCTTAGTGTAGCAGCTAGATTAGGAGAAAATATAGCGAATACAATGCCAAAGACAACCTTGTTCGGTCCTCCTGGGATGAAATTAGTCAAAAACTGAAATTCACAATAAGGCAAAACCTCCACCTCTGCATGGGCTATCTGGGTGCACTTCTCGCGTTAATGATCCAGTGGAGAGCATTTGAGAAAGCAGATGGGCAGGTAAAAGAACGCAGGATCAAAGTGTAACTTTGGAGGCCAAGCATATGCTACCGATGATAGTAAGCAAGGCTCATGATAAAATGTTAAAAAGTCGATGATTAATGGGCTCACCTGAGAGTTTCCTGAGAGTACTCAAGAAAACACATGTTTATGCATTACTGCTGCTGCTCACATGTGAAGCCATTGTTGCATTTTAATACTTGAGCTGAAACCATAACCTACTTAGCTAGAGTGTGTCAGTTTTGCAGATTATTTATTTTATTGATGAATGCTCTATGGACCAACAAGAAGATGGAAACAGATTAATTGCTAGTGGAAAATATCACGTGTTACTGTAGTATAAAGTGAGACCAGAGCACCAGAGATGCTGTGAACAAGAGAAACAAATAATTTTAACTACTCTCAGTGTATAGGACAGCGTACACACATGGGTAGAATGAGAGCTCTGCGATTACAGCATGTATGCTGAGTGCATATGTCACATACTCACCGAGAGGATGATGTAGAGTCTCCCGTGTTATTCTCAGGGGAGAAGGTGTGCAAATGAGTGAGACTGATTTTACATGTAGCCCTGTCTGCTTGTCAGAATCTGTCACTTATTGTCAGGGGTCACTGCTTACACAAGGCTGATGCTGTCCCCACGGATATGTTTAGCCTTGTGTGTGAGAGAGAAATAGAGACTGAAGGAGAGTGAAGTGCCCCTGAAATCAAACACACTACATTTTACACGTAACTGCTGTCACAATCCGGCAAATAGTTTACATGGTGTTGCACTTGCAATTATGTCAAAAGTACCAGCGTTAAAGCCCCTGAAAACTTGGTTTCAATCTTAAGTATTTCACTGTGACATTCAATTTTCATGACTAAATAAACAACAATCAAAGTTTTTTGGGGGAAAAAAACTCAGCTTGTCTGTTCATCAGGGTTGTGTGAATGTGGTTTGATCAGATTTCATCGGCGGTGTTCTGTAAGCATATTTTAAGCACAGAGATGAAGCACAAAAAAAGCAAAGTCACAGCGGATTTTAAGCCTCAACGCAGTTCTCTTGCTGGTCACTGGTCATGTCCAGAGTCTGCACAGCGCTTGTCCTGATGGCATAAAACATGCCAAGAAGTATTTGGTCTCCCACAGGTCTCCATTCAGCTCGACATTAATGTTTTTGGCCACACTGCCGATGGATCTCTGTGGATGGCAATGTCCAGACTGAAATATCTCAACACCTGTTGGATGGATTACCATGAAATTTCATATAGAAATCCATGGTCCCCAGAGGATAAATCCCTCTGACTTCGGTGATCACCTGACACGTCCTCTAGTGTCACCAGCAGGTTTTTTAGTGAAATGTCATTGCCATGAAATTCTGTACAGACATTCATCGTTCCCAGATGATGTATCCTGTTGACTTTGAGTGAGATATAAACTGTTGGATGGATCACCATTACATTTGCTACAGAGATACGTGCCCCTCTTGGGATGAATTGGAATAGCTTTGGTGGTCTATTTGTCCAATATTTTGTTTTAAGGCCAAATACCTGCAAAACTAATGACATTCCCATCAGTGTCAGCTGTACTTTGTGTTCAGTGCTAAGTAGCAATTGTCAGCATGTTAGCATTGTCAGTGAGAGCATGTTAGCATGCTGATGTTAGCATTTAGTACAACATTGTGGCTGCAGACTCTTAGTGGTGTTTCAGCCAGACTAAGCTGTTTTTGCTAGCAGGTTAGCTTGCTAACTTGGTAGCAGTGAGTGATGGTCAAGCATGTTTAAAGGGAGGATGTCGGTGCTGTATTGTGCTGTGTTTGGCAGCGAGCAGCTGCATTCCCACTCATGGCGGATGTAGGTGGGCCAAAATGAATTGGCAGCACAGAATCATACACAGCCTGGATCAAAATGTTTTTAGTACCAAGTCTGGTCTGCACAACTTGATTTTGACACATTTAATCTCCAGAGAACAACATTATTATTATTATCTTCCTGTTCTACCTTAAGTCATACCCCTATCTGATATATCTGTTAAAGACCTTGAAATACTCTGCATGTTCTCTGTGTTATTCTTTGGACAAAAGAAAATTCACGGCTCTCTTTTCTTTCTGCATCTGTTCACCCCTCCTGCTCTCTCCTCCCTGAAATCATCCCTGCCTCTTCTCCTCTCTCCTCCATCTTTATGCAGATGGCGGTAGAAGGGGTCACTGTTCTGAATGCAAATGAGCTTTGTGCCCTTCCCCACCAGGCCACTATGTAGCCTGCTACTTCTTCAACCCAAATGAAATTCAAATAACTTCTTAGAATAATGTAAATAACGCAAATGGTCTTGTTGATTGAACAGTGAGTTTTACACTCTCGCTTCATCTCTCTCTTGCTCCCTCCCTGCCTCCTTCCACAGTGCTCCACTCTAATTCTCCTGTGTGGCTAGGCTTCTAGGCAAGAGCACTGTCTCACTGCTTTCCTATTTCCTCAAGACACTCCTCAGCCAAGGGCCTAAGATCCTTCATTTTTATTGCCGCTAGAGCAGCCATTTACCGTGCTCTTTATTAAAAACCATATTTCAGGAGGCAGGACAGTGGAGGCAAGGATGGAGCTGGAGGCTGGGGGCACAGTAGAAGAGATGGAGAGCAGAAGGATAGGGACTGCATGTGCTGGAAGCTGCTGCCTGGATGCAGGGGGGTTGAACCGAAGCTGTGTCTGACACCTTGTCAAGCAGACAGGCCACCATAGACATGACATACTGCAGCTTCATCCCGTTTACTGCACTGAGGAAATGGAGAGGGACGGGAGACAGCTTGCGCTCTGGCCACTAGCTCACTGAACCGAACAGAAACGCTGTTGACTGAGAGATGGAGCTGCATTAGGTCAAACAGTACTGGGACAACCAGAGCTAAATGCTCCTGCGTAGGCCAATGCATTTCAGTGACCAGTGGCCCATTATGGCATGTGACAGTCAACCTACTGGCAGGCTTCTCTACTGATGCATATCAGAAAGATGTTTTTGGCCCTAAAAAGTGTGTGTGTTTCCCTTTGGCTACATCCTGCTTTTTGTCTTGTCTAATGCATTGCAGCATTTTTTCCAAAACTCAGGAGTTCTTTCTTTCAGATGTGCTAATCCATTAGTCAATCAATGAAAATATAGCTGACAAAAAAATAATTTTAAGTTAATTGTCAATGTAAGTCATTTATCAAGCTCAAATCTCAGATGCTAAGCTGCTCGTTGCTTTTCTCAGTTTTATGTCATTGTAAATTTAAGTGTATGGTTTTTTAGCCACGGTAGCAGCATGGCTCTTGGGATGATAATGTCGGTCTGTCATTGGTCCACCACTTTCGTCCAGAAATGTCCTCAAATATCTTGAAGAATCTGCACAGTGCTCGTCCTGATGGCATAAAACATGCCAAGAGGTATTAGGTCTCCCACCTGTCTTTAAATTGTCTGCATTCAGCTCAACATGAATGTTTTCAGCCACACTAGTGACGTATCTCTAGGGATGGCAATGTCCAGACTGAAATATCTCAACTGTACTGGATGGATTTGATGAAATTTTGTACAGACAGTAATGGTCTCCAGGGGGATGAATCCCAATGATCCCCTGACTTTACCCTGACTTTTCCAACCTACAGGAGGACGTTTTGGTTTCTCGTGAAATATCTCAACAACTATGTATGCAGATTGCCATGACATGGCATGTTAGCATTGTCATTGTGAGCATGTTAGAATGCTGATGTTAGCATTTAGCTCAAAGCTCACAGCGTGGCTGTAGACTCTTAGTCTTGTTGGACTGTTGATCTGACAAAACAAGACTTCACCTTGGGCTCTGGGAAACTTTGATGGGCATATCCACTATTTTCTGACATTTTATAGACTGAACGATCAGATAATCTGAAAAAAATAAACAGATTATGATAAAAATAATCCTAAACACAACAGTACTTTTCTGTCATTTGTTTTTTTTTACTTTAAGACTAGGAGACGCAACTTTTGTTTAGGTGAGGTGTCCGATGAAGTCTTAGAGTGAAGTCTGATGGTCCGTTACAAAGTGCTACTGTCGGTTTGAGCACAGTATATCCTCACATATAGGTTAGCTCTTTATTAGGCATTAGAAAACAAATGAAATCAGAGTAGTCTCCATTAAGCAGCGAGGTGTGGTTTTAGAGTGGTGCTAAGTAGTGGGGAAGTGCTGACAAGACGGAGGACTAATGTGCCTTTTTATCCATTACCGGTCCGTCTACCTGTTTGCTCTATAGCCCAGGACCAACTACTGCACCATATCACTCTATGGCAGGAAGTGATCTCTGGATCAGGCGCCTGCATGATGGTACTCGGAGGATGCAGCAAATCCATTCAGCATTGATCCTTTTCCATTTAGACAGAAGATAAACATTTTATATCAGGAAACCATATTCATATAGTGGGATGGGTGAAAATGCAGCATTATAATGGGGGAGTGCAGTGATGCTCTGTGTCTCTTTTGTCAATAGACTCAAAGCATTGTGAAAAGGGTATATGCCGTCACTTCACTGTGAGGTTTCCAGCAGAACGGTAGAAACAGACATGTCAGCAGCACACTGGCAGAGTGATAAACCCCTTGGCAACCCAATGTAGAGTATTCTTTAAAATGAGAGACTGCAACACCCCCCCCACCGGAGAGCAGGGAATATGCTGCTGGGTGGGTACGAGAAGGACAGCAACAGATGATAAGGACACTGTTAGCATGCTGTGTGTAGCGTGTAGACATTTAAAGTGTGTGGGGCCGCGTGTGCGTGTGTGAACGTGAGTGTGTTTTAATGGCTCTCTCTGAGACGGGCGTACATAGACAGTGACTGAGAACGACACAAAACGCAGCGGTAATTGTGGTCTGATGGAAAGCTCCACTGACAGAAACCAAGAAAAAACAAATTAATGGGATCCTTATCAGTTAAGACTTACAGGGGTTGACGCGCCAGGGCGTTGGTTGGTCACTGTGATAAATGCTTGTTATTGGCTGTGCCCTATGGAGCATTTAACTGGCGTTACCATTAAAGCCTAATGTGGGGCTCCTCTTTGACCTTGGTGAGGGGAATCCTGTCACAAGCCTTCACAGGTGGTGTAAATATCAAAAACAGCTCCCTCTTTGCTAATTTGGTAGGAAAGACTCACATTTCAGGCTCTATGCCGGCATTTCTCTGTGCACAATGTGCGTACCTGGTCACATGTATTCAGGATGAGTATCTGTGCCTGCCCTTGTGTGTGTGTGTGTGTGTGTGTGTGTGTGTGTCTCCAGTGTTATGTTTTGACAGTCTAGTCTCTCTGGATCGTGCAGGGACGTTTGCCTTAGGACTGCAACGCTGTCCTGAGCTGGGGCAGGACACAGAGTATCTTGGCATTCCTGCGCTTTTTCTGACCGAAAAGAGTGATGGCTTGATTCTGCTCATTGATTTTTCTTTACAAAGCAGCAGTGTGTCAGGACTGATTGGGAGAAGGGTTGAGGAGAAGTGGCCCCTGGGGTCATTTACGAGGCAGTCCGTGACTAGATCCTAAGCAGTTAAAACAGATGAGTTTGGGGTTATCTTTTCAGGAAACAGTGTGTAATCCTTGTAAACATTTTGTCTTGAGCTGTACACAGTCACTGAAATGTAACAGAGCATAACGTCTCATCTTTTGCTATTTTTCTCTTTTAATCTTCTCTTGTTTTTCTGTTTTGTTTTTCTGCAAATGCGATCTTTTTGAATTTTGTCTTTTGTCTCTCCTCCCCCCTCTTTTTTCTGAACCTTAGGTCCGCTCACAAAAAAACATGATGAGTCTACAATGAACAGACCAAGGGATGAAGGTATTTTAATTGCATGTTATTTTTCTCCTTGTGCTCCATTTTTCAAACTCTGTGGGGAATGTTGTGTTTGTATCTGTATTAATAATCAACTTAGACTCATCACTCTATGTGCACATTACATTGTCCATTGTTAACCGCCTTTATTAGCACACAAATCTGTCATTCCTTCTCACAGACACGATTTTAGCTAAATGCATAAAGAGCTCCATACAAAGTAGTTGTTCTTCATTCCCCCTGTCACAAATGCTGTTCTTTGGGTACTTGCACGGGGAGCTAATTTACTTTCCTCTCTCGGTTGCTATGTGGTTGATCAACCACACGCTGATGTTCTGACTAACCTGTGTGATGCATCACTGAAAATCAATATTCAGTCCTCTTTCACCTGCACTTTTATTCTTGTACTAAAGTCCTTATGAAATGGTCTTCTAAATTATTGTCCTTCATAGTGTTATTGGGCTTACTCCAATTCTTCATTTTCAAAGTAGGAAAAACTGGAGGACTTGTACATATTTCTGCTACTGCTGTACATTTTCAAGTTCACTGCAGTCAAATGGAGATGCTCTCATTACTCTTTACTGATGCAGCCAAAATCTATGCAGACAGCGTGTGCATCTGTTTCTGTACACGTGCCCAGACATACTGTATATTACATAGCATTATGCACACATAGAGTGCATTACATTTCCATTTGTGCATGTGTGTTTACTCGAGCACAGTGCATGTGCAAATCTACGCCTGAGTGCATGTGCTCTAATTTGAGCCAATGTGTGTGGTTTTTTTGGGGGGTTTTGGGGTTTTTTTTTTGTATTTTGGGCTCTGTGCTATTTAGGTATTGAATTCTCTCCCCCTTGCATCACTAATTGCTATGGTTTAAAAAGAGACAGATGTAGCTAATCCAATTGTGTGGTTTCTTAACGGTGAAAACAGAAGGAAGGATTCATGCAGGATTGCCTAGGAGAGGAGCAGAATGATAGAATAGAGATGAAAGAAAAGGAAAAGCTGAGCACTGCGAGAGCACAGGGGAGGGCAATGAGGGGGAGAGAAGGGAAAAAATAGTCATAATGAAGACAAGTGCATGATGAAATGACATTTATAGAGCTTTGAAAGTGAGAGAGATGTAGAGAAAGAGAGATTGAGAGGGTGGATGAGTAGGAGCCTGGTAGAGCTTGACATTTATGCCGACACCTGATGGATCTTGACAGGATCAGGAGGGCTCGGATAGGGCTGAATTCCTCACTTAATTGCTCAGGTATGGATTGGACACAGGTTCCAGCAACACCGTTGTAAAATACTATTATTAGCATCTTGTTTTTGAAAGTTATTTGGAAGAAAGTGCATTGCTTGGGTGTGGGGTTGAGTGCAAAAAAATATTCAAGTGCTGAGTCAGGCTAAAACTTTTACGCCCAAATCAATTGAGATTTCCATAAAAGAATGAATGAGAGAGGACCAGAATAGTGGAAAAGTAGAAAGTACGCAGTTTCTATTGGGAGGTAAGACATTACATTGAGAATAGATGCGAGAGGGGGATAGTATCAGGTTAGGTAGAAAAGAGAGGAGTGAATAATGTGCCAGTGTTTTGGAGGCAGGAAAAACAGTGAGCTCCTTGTTGGTAATATAGGACTTGGATTTGGGCTGGGTGAAACACTTTCACCCTGCGACCCTGCACCCCTAATCACCTCTCTGTTTGTGCTGAGCCCCCACCACGCATAGTACCATTTCCCTCACTTCAACATACATCCAACTCAGTTTCAATCTTTTTTTTTTTAATTTATGAGTTTTTTATTATACTTTGTTGCATAAGAATGATTATCTCACGCAAATGGTGTGATGTCTTCAGTTCTTTTATCATCACCATAGGTCGTCTTGCCAGACAAATGCCTGTGTTCTAACCAAAATACCTATAGCATTTGTCCAGTTTTTTGTTTTGATAATATAAACTAGACAAATGCTCTTTTTAGGCCTAGCTGATGAAAGTTTAAAGCCCCAAAAATGTTATATAAAATGCATACAGGTGATGAGATAGACAGCAAGACGTTCTCTTCTTTTGCACCACCTGGACCTTTTCCTATCCACCTTTCATTAAGGCATTGTAGGTATGCATGAGCTTTTTATCTTTTATTCTAAAATGAATGGATTTTTATTTCCATTTAGGGTTTTTTTGTGTGGGGGGGGGCTTTCTCCTAGCCTTTATTGGGCTTAGCAAATATTTCAGTTATAACTTTTAATTTTTTCGAGGTTTCAGTAGTTCTGAATTATTAGGAAAAAAATCTTTTCACTCCGTCTTTTATTCACAGTATGACAATTTACAAAAGCTGAAAGTGAAACAAAAGTTAAGTCAGTGATGAGTCAAAGATCACAGTTTGAGTTTAGTTTCATAGTTATGCACTTCATACAGTAATGACCTTGATGTCCTGTAATACTGTATGGCTACTTTGTGAACTTTATGTATTCTCAGAGCTGAAACAACTTAAATGCATTGGCGCACTATGAAAACCTCAACAGAGCCGTAGTTGTTAAATGCTACACTAACATGAAAGAAATGAAAGAAAGAATGAAAGAAAGCTTCAATGGGAAAATACATTTTCTGGTCAAGGTTCATTGAGCAGAGGCTAGTTTGAAAAGTGGGCTCCCTATTAAAGGCACAACTGGGGATCCAAAGTTAAAAAGAGTAACTCTCCTGTAAATACTTTATTTATACAGATGCAGCTATCTAGAATGGTTGGCTGGTCCATGACAGGGCCCATGCAGATCCCTGGCAGACCCCAGCTGGGTCCCTGCTGGGTCCTTGGCTGTAATGAGATCCCCTCTCAATGATGTTATGAACTTAGCTCCACCTTGTAACGCCCCTACTTTAAGCACCATGTGTGCAAACCAGTTGCAATGCTTTATCTATCCACCAGGGGGAGCAGTGATTATGAAAGCTGAAACAGTTTAATGCCATCAGCACTTTACACACAATACAGTTGATCCAAAGAGCTTTACAGCACACAGAGAGAAAACAAAAACTACCAAACATACTGTATCGGTAGGACACTAAGCACTAAACAACTACTAAATTTAAAAGGGAATTCCACCAATTGTAAACATCAAAGTCTTTTTACAGAACTTTTACAGAAATGTCCTCAAGTGATGTCACTTGAGTCAGCATCAGTTGAAGACTACAAGTTTGAAAATGACAACAATCTGGGGGGTGTAGAGTTAGAAAGCAGTGAGCTCACCAGACCTCTGTGGTCCGCTCCTCATCTCTGCTTGAGGCTAGCGGCTCGAGGTTACATTAGCCGCTACTAGCGTAACAAACTTGAATCAGCAACCCAACTGTCGGCAGTCAAGTTGCATTGTGGGTAATGTAGGACAAGGAGAAAGAATGTGTGGAATAAAAAAGACGATATCTGCTGCATCGATTTTGCTCCTTTTGGTTTAACTGTCCGCCGTGAGTCAAAGAATGTTAGAGAAGTGCGGTGCTAAATTGGTGCAGTACTCTTTTAAGTTGTTTTGATGAAGTTTGCATAAAATACATTCACATCAGTAATCTGTGTAAACACAGTAAAAGAAATACTGATTGGGCCTTTAAAATGGCAGCTACGTGTCATTGCCTGTGTTCCTTTTCCACTAGGATTTACTTTATGGTATGAGTGGTACTGTGAGTGTGGCTGATGACGGCCTGCTGGTGTGTCACTCCTCTATACTGTCCTGGTAATGCTGGGATAATTGAACTTGTTTACATATCCTCTGGGAAATCAGCCGAGGTTCGGAATACACCGGAGAAGAGAAGAAAAAGAGCAGCGCGTCGGAGCGTACGACTGAAAATCTTATATTTTTAGCCAGTCTGCTTGTGTCATACGTATGATCCATAAAAGATGTCTGCATGTGTGAAGCCATATGTGCCATTTTTCCATGTTCACTTGTGTGTATGCGCGTGTGTGTGCGTGCGTGACTGTGAGTGACGCACCCAAGTGCATGTGTAACCTGAGATTCAGGTGGTGATGCAGGCGGGTGTGCAAATACGTGAGTAGAATTTGTTACCACGGCAACAGGCATTCAGTGAGTCGGTGCAATGGAATGGCTGGTGCAGTTCTATTAGCGAGAAGCAGTTTCCATAGCGACTCAACATCGCAGCTGCCTATGCAAGATTGTGTGTGTGTGTGTGTGTCTCTGTGTGAATACGGTGTGAATCCTGTGTGAATTTGAGTGTTCATTAGCGTACCTCACTATATATGACTTGCTTTGTAACGTTTCATATTTTTTCATCCTTGCTATCATGTTTTTTTGGTTTGAACTTCCCATCCATGTCTCTACCTCCGTCTTCAGTTCTCTCACACTGACCTATTTTCATCTCCTTCCTCTCTCTGTCTTACCCCCCTTTATCTCTCTTTCTCTCCTCCTATCTCTCTCTCTCCCCCATCTCTGAGTGCTGAAGCTCATCAGGGTAAACAGATGCTGTGGCTGTTATTTATGTTTCCACTTGGTCTGGCTTTCATACAAATTATCCACAGGCCCTGCACAGTGCAGACGCTCAGCCTAACTGGGCTGCACTGGCAGCTCTCTCAGCCTTATCCACGCTCAGACACTCAGACCATACCACAGACGTTGCGAGAGGGGTTTTCATTGGGAGGGGGGGCACACAGGCCAACAGAGTGAACCATAGCAACACACTGATGGGCACAAAGACACCAATAACAGAGAGGGCATCAGAACTGGCTGCACCATTTGCTCCACACATGGAGGGGAATAACAGTTTGGGGAGGTACCATCACTGCACAGGGGAAACAGACATCACAGAATAAAATATAGAGGATAAGCCCAGTGGGGCAGACATGAAATACTTGCTGCCAACTTAAAGGCAGTCTACTGAAAATGTTTCATACTTAGTATCTTCATCTTCTTTTTTTCTAGTGAATCACTGTCTGTAGGAGGTTAGAAAAAGCTGCATATGGATATTTTTACTTGCAGCTATACAAATCTAGAGCTGTCAGTTTAAACCGGGTAGACTGCCTGTGTACACTTAAGCTCAATAGGAACTCTTAAAATGTGTGAGTGTGTGGTAAAGAATTTTACCAAAGAACGAGTGAACGTGAAAATAATGCACCCTTGTTCGTCTGTGTTGTGCAGATATTCGGGATCGTCGTAAGAAGCCAGTGATGCTGTTCATCCACGGAGGCTCCTACATGGAGGGCTCAGGGAACATGTTCGATGGTAGCGTCCTTGCTGCCTATGGAAATGTCATTGTGGTCACCATGAACTATCGGCTCGGTGTGCTCGGTAAGTTTGGCGTGCCGCACCCTGCTGGCATTATCAGGCACGGATGCATCTGATGTAAATGTTGACAGACTTTGTTTGACATGTGTCATCTCACCTTGACCAGTCCCTGTGTGTCAGAGAGATGGTCTCCATGAAAATATGTGTTTTAGAAATAGTGGCACAATGCACATATAAAGCTTGCTGTATGAAAAATAGCACTCTATGAAAAATACCCATTTGAAAGGCATTGTGATTTATGCCCCTTTCAAATCATAAATCACAGAACACAGAATGCCCAAGAATGAAAATTAAAACCCCTCCTTCTGCAGGCTCCTGTAGTCCAAATAGGTCTGATATTGTCTTACTCTAAGCTAACACCTGACATATGTCTTATGTCTGTAATGGCACATACTGTAAAGATGCTGTTTGAGTTTTTGACATACAGCAGCATAACATTTTGATGAAGTCAGAAAAAAATGTTGCTTTTCTTGTCTACAACATATGATGTGATAATAGCCCTCTCAGTATGGTGGAAAAAAAGCACATTTTGTGCCAGTCACTGCACAAAACACATGTGCACACATTGTATGCATCCTGTTTCCTGATCGATCTTAGAAGATAAAACCATTTTCTGTGAGGGTTTCTACAAATGTTTTTAAATTTTTACACGCGTTTCCCAAAGCAGCAATTAAGAGCGAGTGCATGGACACACTCTTAAGAGCCTTAATGTAAGCTGACTGCTTCTAAATACACTTTAATGTGGTTTGGCTGTCTTTAAGTCATGCTATATATTAAGAATACATAAATCCCAAAGCGTAAATATTGTAAACCTCACAACAGGAATGTTGGAATCGTTCAGTGTGGAAACAAAGCTCAATGTACAGGCGACAGCTTTAAGGCCGCTTCACTTTATGATACTGGATAGAAGTAAGCTTAAGAAAGTACACTTTGATTGATTTACTTGCTGCTTGAGGCAGATGTTACTCTTGAGCACCAATTAAAACTAAAATCAAGCAGTGATGGTTCCTGTGGTTCATGAATATGCACCTCATCTATTTTGAATGTTTTTCCATCATCCTCTCTGTATTAGAGCTCCTGTGTATAAGCATGTGGCAAACAACATGCATCGTAAACATCATAACGAAGTTATGGAAACTAAAAACAGGAAAGTTGCGTATCAGCCGAAGAGATTAATGTACTATGCAAAAAGAGGGAGAGGAGGACGATGGCAACAGAAACTGGCAGATCAACTGTTCAAAGTTCCACAGTGTGTGTGTTAGTGATCTTAGTTTGATATTTCAATATCATCAGTCAGTTTACGTAAAGCATCACTTAACAGAGAGCATCAGTGGTCATGATAAAAGTATAGATTTTATAAGAACAAAACAATAAAAACTCCAGTGAAACGTGTTGTTTTCAGCTCCTTCTTAAGCTTGACAATGACAATTTTAGCCTCCTAACACATCTTAAGGTTAATACAGTTTGTAAGATGGATTTTACACCTTGAAAACGCCCCCTTCACAAATTCCATAAACGCATTCAAACCCAGACCCCACGACCACTGACCCTCCCACCCCCCTCATAGATCTTTCCCCAGACTTTCTACACCATTTCAGTCGTTTTCAGCTGAGATGGTCATTGGGAATTCATAGAACTGCACTTACATGTGTAACTCTCATGAACGTGACGTTGCCTTGTAGTTTGGGGCGTGGTGTCCAAGGTAACGTCATAGATTTTTCACATATTTTTGGGATCTTTAGAGGAAAGAATTATTGGATTTTCTCTGCAAAAATAACTACTGTTGTAATGAACACTATAGAATGGGACCAGGATCAATAGATAGTGTAATAGAGTGACTGTACTTACAATTTTTTAACTCAAAAAAGTGTTAAGTTAATATTTAAGGTGCTTTTGGAAAATGGGGCCCTGGCCTATGTTTCAAGTCTTTAAGACTTGACCCGGTTGAACCCAACTGGTACTGCTAAATTTAGGACCTGAACCCAACCTGAGACGCCATATTTTTGCTTTATTCATATTATTCATATTATTATTTATATTATTATCATACTATTATCATACTATTATTTATCCATTGCTGACTGT
Source organism: Oplegnathus fasciatus (assembly GCA_003416845.1). Lineage (NCBI taxonomy): Eukaryota > Metazoa > Chordata > Actinopteri > Centrarchiformes > Oplegnathidae > Oplegnathus > Oplegnathus fasciatus. The sequence continues at coordinate 2,404,502 of NTHP01000101.1, forward strand.
TAGCTCACAGGCTTCGCAGTGGCTACACTCTGTCTCTTTCCCTCTTCCCACAAGGCATCTAGTTGCAACACATACAGCAACAGGCATGACGCAGACGATTGGCACAGTCAGAGAGAAAAGAGGGAAATTTTACATTTGAAAATAACCAAACCTGAACCTCTATACTGAAGCTTTACGCACCAAAACCCAAACTGAACTCAACGTGTCCCGATCAGGGTTCGGGTCGGCTAGCAGAAGTCTAATGCACACCTGATAATACAGACTGCACTACACTACACTATATTACCGGTCTGGGACTTCAGTCTTGAAATCATGCACAGTGAGCTCTAGTTAATCCTGAGTTGTCATTTCTGCTGCCAAAGTTGCTCAGACTTGACCAGTTCTTCCTTTATTTGTTCCCTGAGTGTTATTTCTGTGCGGCAGGGATTTCATAATAAAGCACAAACAGGTGTATTTACTGTGTTCACTTAGCCTGAAAATGACGTTTTTTTGGATTAATTAATTGTTGTATTAATATGCACTTCTGCAGAGAAAAAGAGCCAGGATCTGACTCACTTCAGACACACCACCGACCACTTAGCGCCTTTGGTGTACGTTCAGCCATTGAAAACAGAATTGAAATGTGTGTCTGTTGCTTTCAGTGTATTTTTGGATTAAGAGGTATTCTATTTGTCCATTCTGTTGGAGCTTTGCAGTGCTTGCATGGCCTGTGAGTGTGGGCTGAGCTGTGTGTGTGTGTGTATATACCCAGCCCTTGTGCTGCGGGATATCAGTGGAGTCAAGTATTTACATTCTCCGTCATCTTTTGGAGGTGTTTGCACACAGACTATCTGTGACTGTCATTGCGGTTGCCAGGTCGGGTAATCAGATCTTGTTTATTGCATCACGCCTGTTTCAACATATCAGAATAATGATAAACAGAGAAATGGGAGTAGTTTAGGATGCCGTCCAAGAGTTGCATTGAGTATTAACAGAGGGTAACATGATCCAGACCGTTATTGACAGTGCCAGTGGAGAGGCGCAGGGACAAGGACAAACTGACAGTTAGTGAAACGAGGACCTGGACCTGCAGCCTCATCCTGCTCGATTTCAGCTTGTTATGTTGTCTTTTTCACAGCTGTCAGACAAATCGTGACTGTTAAAAAAAATTGAGCGTGAGATTCGGTTCACAATTTGAAATCTTGTTTGTTGAATGTAGTATTAAATTACACGCTGATCCAAGGGCTCTTCGGCGGTATCTTTGTTTGCTTCCTTTACAGACATCTCGACTTTGTTTCCAAACCATAACCTGGCCGATTTACATTGACATTGTTGCCGTGATTCATGTTGACGATGTTTGAAGTGCACTCATGCATTGCACAGTATGTTCCACACTTCCACACACAAGCATTAAAATACATACAGAAAACATACACATAGAGGTGGAGAGCGATCCTGCTGAGTGATTATGAGGGATGACGCAGTGTCCTCGATTCCTTGAACATTGTTGAAAATCTTGGTATGTGGGCGAATGTGTGCTCTCTCTCTCTCGCTCTCTCTCTCTCTCTTGCACTCTCAGATATGCTTTAAATGGGTTACTGTACTAAAGCGATTATCCTTGTGTGTGTTTGTATGTTTGTGTAGCATAAGCATGCATGTTTTCCCCATGTGCACACCAATATCTCCTAGTGCATGTGACAGTGTGTAAGTGTATGTGTGCGCTACTTGCTTGCGTGCCGTGCGTAAAACATATATATGAATAATGCACCATCCATCTAAATTTTTAATGGCACTCCTCTCTGACACTGAATTTGAGTCAAAGTGAGAAACACAAGCATACTGTATTTTAATAGTTTTATGGTTCTAATCTTTAGTATTATCCAGTACTTACACACACAGGAGCTTACACATGCCAACCTCATTTCATACAATGCCTGCGCCTTTAAGAGAGTGATAGGGAGTCAGGAATAAGGGAAGAAGAGAGAGCAGGGAATAGAGACAGATGAGCGAGAGGGAGAATCATAGAGAGACAGTGAGGGAAAAGGAAACAGAAGGGGGGAGATGGGAACAGTCTAAAAATAAACCGTCAGAAATGCTTTTTTAAATCTGCAGTGATGCAAAGTATTCATTCAAATAAATGCTCCTGCGGTGTGACCACAGCACCCTTGCATACGGTTTAACGCCTTATGCTTTCGCTCCAGTACGACACGTACGCATGTCATTTTCCAGCAAATTACATGCTTTCTGGAATTTTCTTATTAATTTATGATCCGCCCTGTCGTTGTGGAGTGAAATGGGTGAATGAGAAGAAAATGTCCGCTGCACACAGCCTGGTTCAGAGGTTTGGTGACAGTTGAGATTCCAGATTGCTTCTCGGCTCACCTTCTCCTACCTTGCTCCTGCTCCGGGCCCAGAGAGCCTTCTGATTTGTGTTGCATAGCCATCTGTTCAGACTAATTAACTAATTAACTAATTAATGAACTCTGGGGAAAGGCCCACCATCGTGGGCTCTGAGAGTGAGAACATTTTTCACCTCAGGAAGAGAGATGAAACGCTTCTTCTGGAAACGTTTCTCTGCACTTTCTACCCAATTTCAGCTTTTTACTTGTAAGTAAGAGCAACATATTTAGTAGTAAATACCACCACATTTAACAACCATAGCTTTTATACTGAATAAAAGCTTATAAATGTAACATTTGTTTGGTTATCATGCTGCTAAAATGTTCATATTTACAATTGTGCTGGGTGATACTTTGTGACCTAACATACCTCAGTTACTCATGACTTTTTGGATGAGTTCAAAACAAACTTTGCTGTCAGTGTTCTGATGATTAGTCATGTTTTGTACATGCTAACACCCAAATAGATCAATACTGGTGGTCTATTGATTAGATTTTTTGACCACTTAGGGAAGTGCAACAAGCTGTAAACACAACATTGACATAGTATCACCTTGATATGGTGAATGTGTTAGCGAAACAGCTGCTGACTTACACATCCAGCAGGGACAGAGCAACATTAGCGTGCATTTGGAGTTCATGGCCATCTGAGAAATGTAACTCCAATGTTCACTCTCTTTTTAGCTCTGTTTTGGTCTCCACCGACTTCTGAAAGAAATATCTGGGTCTGGCCAGCTGCTAAATACTTTGCTATATAGTATGTTCACCAGCTAGTGGCTAACTTTGTTTCTCTGCCATGTGATGCTGGGCAGGAGGGGTACAGGGAATTTATCAGGCCTTTTTCGTTGAAAACATTGCAGCTGAAAACAAGTTTGGTGAGAGCAGAGAGACTGAGCCAAAACATTAAAGTCGCAGGCTGCAAAACCCAAACATTAAGCTGAAAGATGCTAAATGGCCCTGTAGAGCTGAGGGGAACTGCAGAGTCAGGTAATAATTCTCTTTCACACACAGTCACACAGAGTCATTTCATCCATTGTTCAAGTTAAAAATATTGATTAGAGCAGCTTTAAGGATGAAGCCTATTGGCCTATTTATGTTGTTTTTTTCCACAAGAAAAGTTGAGTTGTTAAAGCCTAACTGGTGACACAGTACATGTAGTTGAACACTTTCATAGCAGACTACAGTGCACGTTGCAGAACCGACTGCAATTAGGAGGAACACAGTCAAAGAGAAATGTCTGACACAGAAATCCATATGGTATTGTTTAAAATAAGTACAGACATATTGAGATCATGTAATGTCTCCAGTGAAATAATGGTTTTGATGAAGGAAGTTCAGTCTTACTTGCCTCTCTTACCTCTCATCTTCAACAGTTTTGTCTTACTTTTGTAGTAAACCTTATGAAATTTAACTGTGATTAATACCCCTTGTGATACTTTAAAGCCTGTAACTACTGTGTATTCTTGTAATTTGGTTGTACTCTTCATAATAATAATTGTATTTTACAGTACTATTCTTAAAATTAGGAAATGCAGAGATAGATGTAGTAACTTTAGCTTGTTGTCAATCAATTAAAAAAGATATATCTAAAATAATGTGCCCTGTTTGTGACACATTAGTGACCACCATTTAATACATTACTTAACAGATATAATTTCACAAGCCCATGCACATGAAAAGCACAAGTCGAGTCAAACAGTATCAGTGCATCCACAAATACTACTTAGCTCAGTGAGCCTTGGGCATCAATTCAAACTGTGTTGTCCGCTGTTCTCAAAAACATCCCTTTAAATATGACATAAACAGTATTTTTAGCCAGCACAGATTTTGCTGTCAATTAATTTCAGCCTGCTGCCTTCTCACAACTCAGCTGTCCCTAAATACAAATGAAACACACCTCCCACTCCCTGCACAGAGCCACAATCTTCCCACTCTGCAAGCAATCGTTAACTCTTCTGTCCCCACATTTTGCCTACGGTGCTCAGACTGTGATGACAGCACAGAAAAACATAATCATTTTGCTTGCATGTCATTCTGATTGTGATTAGGTTCATGTGCGGACCAAGATTTTGGATCTACAAATTAAATTTAAACATTAGAAATCATTTATTCTCTTTGCAGAAATGGCTACAATATGCTTCATTCTTTATCTGCTATCTGGGTCTTATTGCAAGTGTGATTGTGTAGAATGTGATGAGGGAGTGTGATGAGTGTGATGGTAAAAAAAAAAATGTGTGTGTTGGAGGCTTCAGCTTCTTGAAAAAAATAAAAATGCAGCCAAGAACAGTTTCTTCCATCTTATAGGCACTTGAACACTACTGACTTATAGCTGTATTGACCGAAACTGACACCAATCTGCCTCCCAGGCTGGCAGCCAGTTGCACAGCTGGACCAATCAAATACAAGCAAGATAATCATACATCTTACACACCTCATAAAGTGTCAAAATCAAATTTAAAATGTCAAGGTCTACCTAAAATATGAATTGTACATTCCACACCACTGTATGCTGCGAAAGTCCCTGAGCTTATTTAAAAGTATCTGTTTGTGGGTACATTTGTGTCCTACAAGACGTACAGTATATAACATTAGAGAAATAGTTGCGTCCTTGCTTGCGACTTCTGTTGATTTAGATCAGAGGTTTTCAGACTGTGAGCGTGGAAGAGGAGGAGCGGAGGGAGAGATGTGAGGCAAAGAGACTGCGTGAGCTGAATTGCGGAATTTCAGTCAAAAATCTCCTCTCCGATGTCTATCATGAATAAACGCCCATAAATCCATTAAATCCACGAGAATCATCATGGTTTTAAGTTTTCTTCAGCAGTATCAAAGTAATTCTGTGATAGGTGTCTGTATATCTATGCAGGTTCATTGCGAAAAGGAAATGCTTTTAGCTAATCTGGCTATTAACTGTTCCAATTTGGGGTTGGGTGATTTCTTGGTTGAAGACTTTGATTTTCATGGCTTTCCAAACCATTGTAAAAGCATTATTTGGTATCCTATATTCCAACTTTCCATTTCTATGTAGCAAATCCAGTTGGACTAAAATATACCAAAATATAACAAGCCATACACTTAATATCCTTAATATGACTCACCAATAGTTTCTTGTGTAGTCAGTGAGTAAGGACTGCTGGTATAATATCCACATTAAAATAAATTTACTATTAATGTACTGTAGTACATGTACAATTACATAATACTTTCTATTAACTATCACATGGCAAATTGAACGCATACATGTGCATATATATATATATATATATATATATATATATATATATATATATATACATATATATCATTAATTAAAACAGCTTTATGTCTGTATCATTAACTTTGTCTGTTTTAATTCAGTTTTTAATTCTCCCTGACTGGTTTTCATCAATGATCAGTTGTTTCTGAAATGGAACTTTCTTTGAAAAGCTTGGAAACGTCTTTGTGTCAGTGTGGAGTTTGAAGCATTGCTTTTCAAATTTGCATGACAGCCTGGTTTTATTGCACAGCTTGGTACCATTTGAATGGGCCTTTGAGAGTAAAAATTGAGTGAGATAAGTAAGGTAATAAATACAATGACATTGGAAGCCTATGGGCGGTGTACTGAAATGACATTAGTTCAGCAGGAGGAAGCCCAATTACAATATAATTTCATTTCTGGGTATACTTGACACACAGTTTGATACATAATTGAAACTGACCTACCAGCAGGTCTTCAGATTGAACTTCGGGTGCCAACAAGGAGACTTAACAGATTTGTGTAAAAATTTTGATAATCCTGCAAGAATGTGCAAGAGGTGAAGTACAGCAGCAGATCTTTGAATCAAAGAATGGAAATGATCATACAACACTTTTATATTGTGGAAAGAAATGACAAAAGCAGCCTCTAGGGGGTGCTAGCAACGCTTTAGACTTTCAGTCTCAAGCTAGACAGAAAAATCACCCTATTTTTTAGCAGATATGAAACTCATTATAATTTAAACGACATGCTTGTTCACATAGATTGAGGCTCTTATGAGAATGTGACATTACACTGCACATTTTGTGGCAAGGCCCATTACAGGATTTACTAACTGGTACATCAGACTCAGTGCTTTAAATGACAGAAGCACTTTTAAAAAATAAATTAGATGTTAGATGTTTTAAATTAGATGTTAAGTTATCAGTACATACAGTACGGAGAAGGTCATATTCATCCACGGTTGCATTCATACACAGTAGATAATCCCCAAGGTTGCACCACAATACTGAACGATCAAATCCACTTTATTCCAATCATCAAAACAGATTCTTTAGTCTTCAGTGTGCAGGAGACATTCACCATCTGCTAAGCTTTTTTTTTNTTCCTTTTTTGTAATAGTGCCTCTACTTTTGCTTGATTAATTTAGTGACTCATACATACAGAAACATTGCCTTGTTTCCTCTCTTCAATCACTTTTTTTCTGTGTGTAGAAAAAGGCAATATCTTCCCTCTGATTTTTGACATCTCTCATCATCTCCTGTGTGACGTCACGGTGAAATTATATAATATGTCCTTCAGTATATTCCTTTCACCTCTGTCATTTAGGATCTGACAGTAGCTTTGGGCAATATTCGGTTTAATACCTGTCTTATGTCTCTGGATTTTTTTATTTTTTTTATCCCTTTCTCCTTTCCGACTCCCCACCCCCCACCCCCACCCCCACCCCCTACCCCCACCCTCTCCTCTTGTTCTTTCTTCTCTGTTCACAGAAATATGTTCAGTGACCCACTGCAGTCATTCTGTTCCGTCCTAAAAATTACTCTGCAGATGCGTGTTCCCGTCTCAGTAGTCAAACAGTCAGATGACTGACCGCACTCCACTCCTGGACTGTGAATCAACAGAGGATGCACTGAATAAAGTTGTTCAATATAGTACACTGAATATAATGCACATTACTATTACACAAACACTGAAAACATCCTCTTGATGTGGAGCTCTGCCCCCCTTTTTTGATGCACCTCTTTCGTCTCAAAACTTTAAAAAATCCTTTTGATACATTCTCATTTCCCTGTTGTACATGCAATAGAATATCAATAAGGGATAATGGCTTTTACCATGACTCATCTCATTAGTGTACAATAGAGAAACACTAAGTGCTCCTACCATTTTTTGCATTCAAGGTAGTGTTCATTATGCTTTCATGATTTCATTAAATACACTTTTTTTGACAGATTTTTGTAACCATGACAGGTAAGATATATGAGCGGAAGCAGCGGTTATTATCAGACGTTCTGGACTTTTTACAGGACACTCTGCGTGAGACAATATACTGTCAATATTTCTGTTTTAAATCTCCCTCCTTCAGTTGCTCACTACTCCCCTGTTTTCTTTCATCCATTCATTTCGCTGTCTTCAGCCTGTATCTTTACTTAGAGGTTGATGACTCTCCTCACAGTTCCTTGGCCGTTACCTAAAGCAAGTGTTGAATATGCATGAGTTCAGCCTCATAAACTGCTGCTCTCAGCGCTAAAGTCAGTAGGAAGCCCAACTCAGCAGATGGGGGGGGATCAGAAAGAAAACTTACTGAAAGAGAAAGAGAGGAGAAGAGGGAACTTCTTTGACTTATCTTCAATGGTGGAAGATAAACCAAATTTCCTCTCTTCATGTTGCCCTTGCAGAGAGAGCGACAGGAGGCGCTAGCTCAAGCTAGCACGCTAGTTCATACACTCAACTGCATGTGTGCATTGGCTTTGTTTTTGTGCTCGTGTGTGCGCATGCATGCAGCTGTTTGTATGCTTGAATATGGAAGTGCTTGAATGTGTGTATGTAAGTGCTTTTGTGAGTGTCTGTCCATATCATTTTGCCTGAAGCTCTGGACAGTTGCCAGGCAACTGTGGCAGGCAGCTCAGCACTCGGCTGGGCAGCCACGGAGCAGACACTTCCACGTGCCCATGGTTTTGATAAGCGGCACAGGTCAACGCTGATACGTTACCGGGTCAGAGTCACATCAGGCTAAGAGCCAGCCAATTGCTGGGATGATGTAAGGATAATACAATTACACAGTAACATGCAAACTATATCTTGATCACTGGGGGTAATCCTTTCAAGGTAATATTTCTGCTGCAACATTGATATGATTTAAAGTAACAAGATTTCTATGTTTTTAATAATCCATCCAACACTAAACACTACACTGTGGAAGCTGGCAGCAGCTGTGATTTCTTATAAATTTGGTAATCCTATTATCTCTAGATCACAATTTAATCAAGCAGTGGTTTCTCATGATTATTATCTCATTATCATTAGGTAAGAAGAAAGATTATTGTTTTTGCAAGAGTGGGTCAGTGTTTGTCTTTGCATACTGTTCAACTGTCAGACGTATTAAAGCATTCATTTGTTCTCCCAAGATAAGAAGATAATTCAGTTGTGATTCTGAGATAATGTAAAAGAATATAAGCAAACATGGCTGCCCTTAGCGTCTACGTTTTTGCTTTGTAAGTGCCACATCCTGGTCACTGCATCTGTGGATTGTGAACATTGTTCGAGGTGTTTTCACCCCTAGGTGGACGTCCAGGTGAAGACACCAACACATGAAACTTGTGATAGAGGTTTACCTTAATCAATGTTCATGCAAACATATAGAGAAATACTGTCCATCCTGTTGGATGCTGATGCTGTACCAAAGCACACAGCAATAATGTTACTTGCAGTTGTCATTGTTTTTTTCTATTTCTGAGCACTTATTTTGACTGCCAAGAAGTGTCTTTTTTGTCCCTGATGTGTTTTGCGTGTAATATTCTTGTTCATTAAATGTGAGAAATTATTTTAGGCTAAAATAATAATCTTAATAAGACAGCAGGCACCTTACTCTACCCTTGTGAAAGAATTAAAATAAAAACAAAAATATGAGCAATCTCTGCATGTCATTCTCGTATTTCTTAGTGGCTGGTTTTCATGAACATTGTCCAAATGTGAACCACAGCAAAAAATAAAAAATGATAATGATATGAAATATATTCGGCGACTTTGGACGACACTCACCATAATATGAATCATAATTAAGCCAGGTGAACCCACCAAAAACACTCCAGGCTTAAAGTGCTGTTAACTGTAGTGTAAGTACAGTGGAGAGTGTGGAATGAGACATGTGTGTGTCACACTGATTGTTGTAGAGAGGTCAATTTGGCAGGTTATCATCACCACCATCATCATCACTGCTGTTACAGTACCATCATCATCATCACTTACATTATTATCATCAACAATAAAACTTAATTTGCAGTTCAACACACTTCAGAACACGCTGACTGTCCTCTTTTACCATCTGTCTCTGTGTACTCCCTATACTGTACTTCATGGCTGTCCCATTATCTCCAACTGCCCTTTAGAATATACTGCTTAATTCAGTCACATATATACAGTAAGTATCTTTTTCAACTCCCACACAAGGAAACTTACTTTACAGTATTTACTGAAAACACTCAAGTGTGTGCTCTTGCCATAGAAAGACACATCATAAATGATGCAGTTTATGCAGACACACTGACCGTGACACCAGGACCTCGATAAAGTGGTGTATAGTGTGTATACTAGGTTATACTGTACATATCCTTGAAAAAGTAAACATTTATTATTCAACTGCACTGTATAGAGCCGTACATGTTCGGTGTTGTCTGTCATCCAGGTTTTGAATAACTACTCATTTCAAACCACACAGACCGTCTCACTATATAAAGCAGCTAAATGAAAAACAAGTGGATGGGGTTGTCGGCTTCTAAAGACCTCAGTATTGTGTACTAGCTCATAAATCTGCACTGGGAAAGATGAAAATAGTGTCCAGTCATCTTATCCATTAAATTATGGTAGGTGAAAAGAAGAGAGTTCCATCTTCCTTAAAGCTGCGATTATCAATATTTTTTATATCAACATCACCGCTTGTATGTGAAGTAGGTCGCTCATAGTGATGAACCCACAAAGAATCATCTCAAGACTCTGCAGTTCAATCAGTCTCAATTATAAGGAGGTTTATAGCATCTTGTTCATCGAAACTCACTTTGAGATGCTACTCTGTCAGAAATACAGCAGAAGAGAAGCAATCACTATAGTTATACTTAAACCAACGCAAATACTATATGTTTCCTCTTCAAAATGCCTGGGATCGCCAGTGGAATGCCATTCAAATCTGATGTGAGAATGGCGGACTCCGCCACTGACTATGCAGACTACTACGTACATACTGTAGAGAGATGATTAATGAGTGTAAGCACAATTAATGGCTATAGCTGAATAAATGCCAGCCATAAATAGGATCAGAAATTGTGTTTGATACGATGAAAATCTTTAGGATTATAACTTTAAAAGGTGAGTATATGTCAATGTTGTGTTTACAGCTTGTTTCTGCTGCCCCCAAGTGGCCACAAAATCAGTTAGTTTAACCGAGGAAAAACAGAAGTTCTGGCATCAGTAATGCGCACTGCTGGGAAATTCTGCTCATGCACAGGAAGTGGACACAATTTTGTATTTTTTTTTTTTAATCTAATAAAATTCACTACTATGCAGCACTTTTAATATGAGAAGATCAAGAGATGAATAGGCCACCTTGATGATGGGTGCAAATGTTTTTTTTTCTTTTTCATCACATCCTCCACCCCTACAGCCACTAATGGGAGGAGTGTGCAGTTTACTGAAATCAATTTAGATGTTTTCCGGGTATTGAAGTCATCCAAACCGTCAAAAACTTGCAGGGTGAAATGCCTGGTGCTGCTTGAAACAAATACAATGTACTGTAATCCACTATCATAAGAACAAAGGATTCTCTGTGTGTGTGTGTGTGTGTGTGTGTGTGTGTGTGTGTGTGTGACATTTTGTTCAGTTTATTTTATCTTGTTGTGGGTGTGCACCTACGGAGTAAATGTGTGTCCTGGAAGTAGGTGAAACATGCCTTCTGTTGCTCTCCTCCTCTCTCTGCTGACAAGTTCTCTTAACTGTGTTATATTTCCAGCGTGGGTATTAAAAATGAGTAATTTGGCAAGCTTTCTGTGTGAAATCTCCTCAGACTTGCAATGAGTTGGAGGCTGAAAAGTTCCTGACAATGACAGGATGCCATCTTCTGTTTATGTGGGATACTTTATTCTTTAAAAAAGGCAATAAATGCACAGGATTATGTTATCCCGTGCCCCTGAATTTCTGTCCTGCTCCTCTTTTTCTGCTAATCTGTATTTTTTCCCCTATTTTCCTCTCTCTGTTTGTTCTAATTTACCCTGCAGGGTTTCTGAGCACAGGGGACCAGTCTGCTAAGGGGAACTATGGCTTGTTGGACCAGATCCAAGCCCTGCGCTGGCTCAATGAAAACATTGGCCACTTTGGAGGAGACCCAGAGAGAATCACCATCTTTGGCTCGGGAGCTGGTGCCGCCTGTGTGAACCTTCTGATCCTCTCCCACCACTCCGAGGGTGAGGTTTTCACTGTCATTGTCACATTAGCAGTCATATACCCTGCTCAAAGGGGATTAACATTTCAGGACAGTGCGGGTAATGCATTTCTTTACAGAGCATGTTAGTAATTTCAATGAACAGCCTAAACCAGATAAAAATATATGGCAATATTATTCCCCCAAGTGAAGGGATGCAATATTCAGAGATGAGTCATCCACTATTAGCAGCAGTATAGTATATATATATTTTCAATAAACATGAAAAATTCAAAAGATTTAGTAATTTGAAAGAAAACCAGATTGTCAATCTGGGCAGTGCTAGAGTCGACAGATGGATGAAAACAGTAGGTTATTTGCCATAAAACCATTACTCACCTTGGGACACAAGCCCTGTAATAATCCCAAATAACGTCATCCCACGAGGGACTAAGACCACTGAACTGCACTGACAAAATTGTTCCTCTCCAATAAAACTAATCCTGTCTGGACAAGGCATCAGGAATAGATACAATACATATATATTACTAAGTTTATATCTTTTACGTGGACTTCAAATGAAGAACATCATGAGCACTTCCCATATTTACTATTGTACATATACAGTATCGTATTATTGAGAGTCATTAGTGAATTTGATATTTTTACATGGTTTGAATGATGTTACTATGATGATTCTAAGCAGACACATTGATAACATTGATTGTGGCCTTTGCCAGTTGTAGTTTAAAATAATTCCATCCCTTTCATAGATGGGCAGTTTAAAGAGCCCCTTTTGGTCAGTAATCTTGCAATTTGGGCTTCTAAGAGCTAAATTACAGAGTCTTCAGTTCACATGTCTGATGTTTCACTAATGTCACAGGAAGGCGCCGCTTGTGCAAAATTTGATTTAAGGTGTTTGTTGAAAACACTTCCTCTATTTTTTTTTATATAAACACAAAAGGAAGGAGGGTACAGTATACCCATAGTTCCCAGACATCATGCTCTGATTTGGTTTTTCATTTCCATCTCTTAGTCCCTTGAAGTACTCAATATCTTTGCTGGCTCACGAGGGTGTTTTGTCTCAAGATGTCTCGTGAACTTTTTTGGCACCTTTTCCGCATTTGATTGTCACAGCAGGTAAGGGATTCAGGTGTGGGACAGCTAGCTTCCCCTTTCCATCAAAAGCTGTAAGCTAAGTAGTTTTAACTTTACAGTCTGATTTTACCTCTTTTGGTCACTCATATAACTGTCATTACTTCTGACCACTGTGCATCTCAAAAACTTGCATACTGGAAAACATGCGGCGTTACTATGACAGCCGGCAACTATGAGATGCCCATACGAGCTGCGGCATAACTGCATATTTAACAAGTGATTTAGATGTTTATTTCCTTTATTTATTTTGATACGTTTGAATGCATAATCTGAAAGTACAGTTCATGTGAATGTCGCCTCGTTATTTTATGCGATGAATTTGTTGTGAAAATGTAGCTTTCAATAAAAAACAAAACAAATTCATCTTGCGGCACCCTTGGCTTGTCCTCACGGCACCACCTCTGGAACCACTGCAGTATACTCGTATTAAGGGCTGTACTGTACTTTCTTTTGTTTGTTTTTGAATGGCAGATCTCTAAAATACCCACCAGATGTTTGATCACTAATCCTCTGATATGATCTTGGTTGGTAGAGCTCAGAAGGTGAATGGCACTTTAGACTTTACCAAGAATTCAGATTATGTTATTACTGAACCGTTAACCTTCACACTGTCAAACTGACCTTGGACAGATAAAATCTGTCTATACAGTGTGAAGGAGATTCTGAGCGTGTGCATGGGGACACACACATCTTTTTGTCCATCAAGAGACGGAAAACATTCAGGAGGACATGAGAGAGCATTTCAATAATTGGGTAGTATTGGCCAAGTTGTTAGATGTTGTCCAGTTGCCAACTAATGTTGGCTGTGCTGCATACTGTCCTTAGACAAAAACGAATACTCACACGAGGAGACTAGTGTTCAAATTCAGGCACTTCCATTTGCCTGTTTGTTGTATTACTACAAAATTCCCTTAAGATTTGCTTTGGTTTTTTGGTTGATGTTGGATTATTTTGGTCAAGATTGTGGCAATTTTTTGCTCATGTTAACAGTTGGTGTAATGAAAGTGAAAAAAATGGAAGTTGCACATCCACGTTATCATTAAGGGTTGTTATACATGGATTTGTGGGGGGGGGAAATCCTCTTCTACTCCATTTTGAAGTCAGGCTGTAACACCACAAAGTGCAGAAAAAGTTGGAGGGCGAGCAGTTTTTAAAGGTACTGTGTGTGTGCAGAGGAGAGATGAGATGAGGGGTAGAGCTGGAGCTGCAGCTGAGAGGCTTCTTAATTGATTTCACAGGGAGAAGAGCGGGGGTGGGGCACATGCAGAATATGGGGGGGCTTAATTATTAATGACAGAATCTGCAGATAAAACAGAGGGACAGCAAGCCACTTTACATAACAGTGCAGCGGTGCAACAGTGCGAGCAGTTCTCTTTCTCTCTCTGTCTCTCTTTCTGTCTTCCTCGCTTTATCCAACACGGCCATCAAGCCCACTGCTGTGTGCAGAGTTGTCACCATTTTTCTTGCTGCTGTCTCTCGTCGTATGTGATGGAAGCACTTCATTTTCCTACCCTAATGTTCATAAAGATTTTCTCCGGCTATGCAAAGCAGCAGAATATCTACTGCATCTTGCTTCGTATGTAATACTCTACCATTGCTCCTCCTCCAACATATGCATTATTGAAAGCACTCACACTGTAAGGCCTTGAAGGCCCCATCAGCTGCTAGTAAAAGTGTGTCAGAGGGGGAAAAAAACGGTGCAGAACTGAGAGAGAATAAGTTATTGTATGTTTTCTATTGAAGCTATATCTGCTGTATATGCTCCTGCTCTGTGTAGGCCTGTTCCAGAGGGCCATCGCTCAGAGTGGCTCAGCCATCTCCAGCTGGGCGGTCAACTACCGGCCTGTGATGTACACCAAGATCCTGGCAAGGAAGGTTGGCTGCACTCTGGGGGACATGGCTGAGTTGGTGGACTGCCTGAGGAGGAAGAGTTTCCGGGAGCTAGTGGACCAAGACATCCAGCCTGCACGCTACCACATCGCCTTCGGACCTGTGGTAGACGGGGACGTGGTTCCTGATGACCCTGAGATCCTCATGCAGCAGGTCGGAGCTGATTTCTCTGGACGTCACCCAGTGAATGATGGCATTGTTTCTGTTGATCATTTGGTGTGTGAATACTGTCCTAGCATTGCTGCTGCATTCTGTGCTGTCATGTCATGCTGTGTGTGTGTTTGTTGTCACACCAGGGCGAGTTCCTGAACTACGACATATTGCTGGGTGTCAACCAGGGAGAGGGCCTGAAATTTGTGGATGACAGTGAAGGAGAAGACGGAATATCAGCAGCCTCTTTTGACTACACAATCTCCAACTTTGTGGACAATCTGTATGGATACCCTGATGGTCAGATCCCACCCTATTTTACTTAAAGTTTTTAATTAGTCTAAAGCTCAAGTCTTTAACTTTCCACATGCTGTTGGCCTCTACGGGACTGAGAAGTACTTTAAATGACATTCAAACTACAACAAAGATAAAGTACTACTTTGTCAAAAATAAATGGAGTTCAATGAATAAAGAAATAGGTTGATTAACAAGCTTTGCTGCATTTTTCCCTTTGCTGTAGAGTAGATAAGTTTTTTAGGGACAGCTGTGTTATGCACTTTTTCACTGATTAACTTAACTGTAACTGTAACTGACGAGCTAGCAAGGCTACCGAAAACAACCCGCTGTAGCCTTTCGTCTGTCTTTTTCGGTCACGTGACTCTTGCAGTCATAGTGGTCCCTCAAGAGTCTCCCGCTTGTGACATTATCTCACCTCTGTGAACAGCTGTCTGGCTGAAAAAAAGTCAATGAAAAGATAACTTCTTTGATCATTTATTCACTGTGAAACTACACACTAAAGCAGCATGGGATAACATAGATTTTGCAATATAAAGCTATAGTCAGAGTCAATTTTGTTTATGATACGATGGCTCTGGTCTGACTTTACTGGCACAGTCCAAGCAGTGAGACTGGAAGTCGAAAAAAAATCTAATAACACGCCACTATGGAGACTACATATATTTGCAATATTATAAATATTGTTACAGATTTCAGCCTTAAATCCTGTCACCTAATGTTGCAAATAACCATGCACAATCACTTTGTACATTCTCACGTTCCTTTTTGTTTCTTTCAAGGTAAAGATATCCTGAGGGAAACCATAAAGTTCATGTACACGGACTGGGCTGACAGGGACAACAGTGACATGCGTAGGAAGACCCTCCTGGCTCTGTTCACGGACCATCAGTGGGTGGCCCCGGCTGTCGCCACTGCCAAACTGCACGCTGAGTTCCAGTCGCCTGTCTTTTTCTATACCTTCCACCACCACTGTCAGACCGAGGCAAGGCCAGAGTGGGCAGACGCTGCCCATGGAGATGAGATCCCCTATGTGTTTGGCATTCCCATGGTGGGAGCCACTGACCTGTTTCCCTGTAACTTCTCCAAGAACGATGTAATGCTCAGTGCTGTAGTCATGACATACTGGACCAACTTTGCCAAGACAGGGTTAGTATAATGCCAAATTTAAGAATTACCTTATGATATTAAGTGCATTTATCTCATAAAATATCAAGTAATACACAATATGTACAGCATACAGTACTTACAAGCTCATATGTAACACAGTGGACATTTCACTTGAGTCCATTGTCATTTTAGTCTACTAGTGAAGTCAGAATTTTGGCAACATTTTGGCAAATTGAGCCCAATTATGGGCACATTGTTAGTGTGCTGAAGGTGAATAAAAAGAATTTGTGTTTAGTTTTGATTTGGGGTTTCTTGGATGAGAGAATCTGTTGAGCGTTTGAACATGTTGTGTGTCTAAACATCTGTGTTGGGACTTGCAAAGCGACATATAGCACCTGCTCTTTCCGAGGCGTTCTTTCTGCTAAAATCCAAACCAGATTTCTACACATCAGCTCTTGTGTTTTGGTACATTGAATTCCTGTATTAGCAACGCAGGTAACGCTAAGTTAGTAACTTAGTAGTGATTCATAATTCTTATCATAAAAAATACTGTGATTGTGTTCGTTCTCTCTTCCAGGGATCCTAACCTACCTGTTCCTCAGGACACCACCTTCATCCACACCAAGCCCAATCGCTTTGAGGAAGTCATCTGGACCAAGTTCAGCTCCAAAGACAAGCAGTACTTGCATATCGGCCTGAAGCCTCGTGTCAGAGACAACTACCGGGCCAACAAGGTGGCCTTCTGGCTGGAGCTGGTGCCACATCTCCACAGCCTCCACAAGGAAACCATTAGCTCCATCACAACTCGACTGCCGCCCGGAGGCACCAACCGCTGGAAGGGCCCTCACAGCCCTGGCACCCGCTCCACACGCCACCCTGTGATCTCCACCTATCCGCCTGATCCTGAGCCCGATGGTTCAGAGAGACCCCGCTACTCTCCCTTCCCCAGCGAGACTAGGGACTACTCCACCGAGCTGAGTGTGACAGTAGCTGTGGGCGCCTCGCTTCTTTTCCTGAATGTGCTGGCCTTCGCCGCGCTTTACTACAAACGGGATAAGCGCCATGAACTCATGCAGAGACGCCACCGCCGACTGTCCCCGCAACGCGGCACGACGATGGGCATGGGTGTCGGCATGGGAGTAGTAGGGGCCCCACCGCACAATGACCTGGCGCTGAGTCAGGAGGAGGAGCTAATGTCGCTGCAGATGAAGCAGCAAAGAGTGGAGCTGGAGCACGGCACACCCCTCCCTTCCCGCGGCGTCCACGGTGACCTGGAACCCCTGCGGCCTCCCGTGTGCCCACCTGACTACACGCTGGCGCTGCGGCGGGCACCGGAGGACGTGCCACTGATGACAGCCAATACCATCACCATGATCCCCAGCACCATCAGCAGCATGCAGCCCCTCCACCCCTTCAACACTTATCCCCCCGTCCCAGCCCCCTCCACTACACCTGTCCCCAGCCACAGCAACAATGCCCTGCCACACCAACACTCCACCACCCGTGTATAGGACCAGGCACAACCCCACTCTGGGCTTACAGAGACGCACCACACAAACTGCTCCATACAAACTCCACTCTCTCCACCCTCTATTCTTCTTTACTATATCTTTGTCTTTTCTCATTAAGCCCTCAAATAAAGCTGCAGTTTGTAAGATTTTAAGCAGTGAAATACCTCTAAAATGTAATCATAAATCAAGGGGAGTTGATTAAAAATCTCCTTTGCCAAAAGCCTGTCATCATAGGTACATACTGCTTTGCCCTGTTTCAATATCTCTTGCTTAGGTGAGCCACCAAACACAGCTTTAAGCTTGTAGCTCTCTCTCAAAGAGGTATTGAGCTAATCACAATCAGTCAGGCATCTTACGTGTAGCTTGGTTGTTTTGCGCATGTGTTGTTGTGTCAGTGTAAAACTATGTTTGACATAGAATACATATATTCATTTTCATTCATTTAGGGAAAAGATAATACAGTAGCGAGCAGCTTTGTATGAGGCAGCATATGCCCCGACAAGCTGTCTGTCATAAAGCGGTGATTTCTTGAAACTTACAAATTGCAGCTTTAAAGGCCCAATCTGGAAGTGAAATTTGGCACCCTGTGTTGAGCACTACGTCCCAACAGCTGTCTCTGTGTTCTGATTTTGGAGACTTTTATTTAGCGTGAAATGCATTGACGGCCCTGGAAGTACAAAGATGAGGTATTTGACATTTAAGCACGAGTTTTTCATTGATTTTAAAATTTAATTTCTGCTGCTTACAAATTTATGTACCTGTTTTCTGCTCTGATGCGACCTAAATACCATCAAAAGTCCTGCTTTTTCAAAAAATCTGTACACTCGCAAATGCTGCTTTCAGAACATTTCCAGATTGGGGCTTCAACTGTTGGGCGGTACAGGAAATAACTGAATCATACTCAGTCTGTGGGATGCAACCTGGAATCCAGGCTGCCCATTAGAACTCGCTGCATCTCCGCCGCACAGGCTCTAATCATGTCCATTACTTTATTTGTTTCTCACTCATTATCTCTCTGTCTGTATCCCCATCTCAGCCCATTTAACTGCTTCTCTCTTTTCGCTGCCTCACGCTCTTTCTCTCTCTGCATCTGCCCTTGTAGCTCTTTTTATTATTAAACCATTGACATAACCCATTTCCATCTTCACTCCTTCCCTCTTTCTCGCAATCACTTCTAGACTCTCTTTTCCTTTTGGAGTCTTTTATACAAAAACACAAATGTAAATGATGTATTATTAATAAATTGTAAGGATATGAATGAAAAAAAAAGATATTCTGATATCTCGTTTTTACCAGCATTCTTGGTGCCAAGTACTGTGATAAAGTTCCTCTTTCACTGGCGTCCAGTGGACCGCCTGGAGAGGTCCATCCTGACTGTATCTTACAAAAGGAATTACCATCATAAAAAGTGCCAACCCCTTCATATTTCTTTTTGATCCACACACTTTTCTTTTTAATTACACTCAATGTTGCACTGTGGCTGGTCTCTTCTTTAAAGGGAAATCAGATTCAATATATCCTCGTTTAAAAAAAAAAAGAATATAAAGTTTTATTAACTACTTTGCTGTCTGGGATATTTGCATGATGTTTTTTTTTATAAAGAGTGTGGACAGAGAAGTTTGTTTGTCATTTTGATGATTTGCCTTGTTCTTCATTGATTTTCTTTTATTTTGAAAGTCATTTTCATTTTCTATTTTAATATCAGCTGCACTTTGTGGTACTTCAAAAAGGTATTAAAGTATTAAGAGATGAATATTGTGTAAAACTATGATTATAACAAAGAGAGTAAATATTTCCTCTTTATCTTTTTCATTTCCTAACACTGAGGCTGTGCCGCAAAACTACCAGAGAGACTGATGAAAGCCTTTTTCTTTCCTCCCTCTTTTTGCTCTGTTTCTCTTTATCTTTTGCAACTGTCAAGTTTGCAGTCACTGTATCTCAATCTCACCTGAAGATAGCACTTTTTTAAGTTACAAAAAAAAAAAGGAAACGACTACTTTACATGAATAGTCTAAATAAGGTTTTTGTCTGTGACTGACATTAACCACATGCTTCAAGTGTTTGAAGACTGACAGTTATCTTTTCGTCTGCTCTTTTGTTGTTTCATGGTTCTCCCGTCCGCGAGGTGGGAGAGAGGATGAGATATATTTATGACGGTCAAAAGGTGAGGAAGCCTTGTATGCGTTTCACATCTTTCGCACAACTGAACACAGAGACGGGTCACACTCTGGACAATTCTGAAAAAAAAACAAACCCAGTGACATTAGGACAACACTGGACAAATGCCGACAGTGAATCAATGGTGATGACGAAGTAGCTCGTCAGCTGTGATCTGTCAATGCACAGAGGATGCATTCTAAAAACCTGATTTTAAAAAAAAATCTTTAATGACAGACATTACTCATACACCATACACCACAAAAGCAAGGCGAGCGGGATTCACCCCCCCCCTCCTTGTAATGTTCTGTATCCTGTCTGCTTAGGATAACAACACTCTGGAGCCAGACTGCCATCCCTCACACTGGACTGGAGCGAGCCGCGAGGACAAAACAACAAAAACCAACTACATGAAACAAACTGTACATTTTTTAAGTGTAAGAGAACAAACTGGAATTTGTAAATATTATGTTTGTCGTTTGGTTTGAGTGATTGGCCGGATCTTTTCTTTGTGACAGCAGGTGCAAGTTTAGATGAACTTACATGATTTTAGCACTCATGCGTATGTTTGATTCTCCTTTATTTCCTAGATCTCAAGAGCAAATTCCAATAGGTTATGGGCACATGAGTACATTTGTTAACATACATGAATAACTCAAAAAAAGAAAAAAAAATCACGGCATGGTTGAGGTCGACATAAACACGAAAAGGAATGTTTACGGCTCAGGTCAGCCTTGATATTGTGGTGATAAAAAATGTTCTTACTGCGTATACGGCTGTCTAAAGAGGAACGTACACCTGGCACTATCCCATCAATCATGAAGGCAGCTTCTGAGTGAAATGAGTCCTTTCATTGGTTAAAAAGCCAAAGAACAGCTGCAGAGAACAGATGAAGGAAGGCAAAACAGGGATGATTTGAGAAATGAGGCAGAAAAACAAGAGATGGGGCGGATGTTTCGAATGTGCTCAAAACAAACCACAAATCAAGGAATTTTACTTGTGATGCTGTTGGATTTAATTGTTCCTGTCTCACATTGTCTTGAGCATTGTCATACAGTATAACCTGTAATCGGGAGGTTGTGAAATCCTTTGTACTCTTTTGGTCTTATTTCAGACTCTAATCATGGTGGTTGTTTTGCTACCTTTTGCAATTTTGTCTGCACATTCTGTTTATGGGATTATTGACCCAGCTGTTAGATGTGAGTCTGAGTTGCCCCGCGCTTACAGCATTACAAAGACAGTAATTTTTTATTTTTTTTTGAAACAAGGGTTTGGACGGCCGACAGATAATGGAAGCACACTCACCAAGTTTACATGTTTACACTACAGTTTCGATGTTGGCTTAAGGTAAGGAAAAGAAAAAATAAATAAATAAAAAGCATTACAAGGATCCAAATATCTTCTTATTACAACATTTATTGCTGGGATGGTAAAGTGAAGGCTTGCACCTGTTTGTCTGTTTCATTTAGTCTGATTCAGTAACCTGCTTGAAGCTCAAGATACTGTGAGAGAGCATAATGACCAGAAGGGGTTGAAAGAATTAAAGTTAATATTTCTATTTCAAATAGAGGCTATTACACACTGTATGTTGTGTATCTGAACTGGAAAACATTAAAAGACATTCTTAAACAAATGCTTTGCCATTTTTCTCACAGTGTCAGAGATGCAATATTGAAGCTATATTCACGCCACTTGGGGACAGAAGAACTCCACAAGCAGTTTACACACAATCCAGAGCACCTTTAAACGTTGTTATAGCTAACGGGTTAGCAGGCAATTGCTTATTTACACAACCAGCACATACAAGCAACTTTAATTTCTACTGCTGAACGTCTTTTTGTGTTTCTTTTTAGTAGTTTACAGTCGGGATATGAACATAGGCCTATGTAGCTTATCATTTCTGCCCGCCACAGCTGGAAACGTTGAAAATGGAGAGCCTGAATCGTACAGTAAACTTGTGGGACATACATTTTAAAAAGGCATTAAAGAGGCTAAAAAGCTCTATAGAGTTGGTTGGTTGGGTCTGCCAAAGTGAGCGACTCCTCTCACATCAAGTCATTTCATTCATTGACATTTTTTGTATAGAAGTGATGGTGATTGTTGGTTTTTTGTTTTCATTTTTTTTTAAGAAAGAAGAAACTGATGTGGCTGCTCAGAGAGAACAGCCAACACCAAAAACAGGACATACACACAGTAAGATTGACACAGTGATCCCTCATTACTGTAGTCATGACCGCTATAACTGTGCTGTTTGTTGCTGTAGTGGTGCTGATTTCATTTTCTAAGCCACACAAACTGAGTTCTGACTTTCATTCCATGAGGTCTTTAACTTCTCTAAAGGATTTGAATTTCAAAGCCTGAAATAACTTGGCAGCAGCAGTTTTATGAAGGGAACTGTCCTCTGATCTGTGTTTATTCAGCTGCTGTACACAATAAATCAATATTACAGCAAATATACTGGAACAGACTGATGCACTGGTCCTGTTGGATAAAGCATTTGCGCTAATGCACAGCTTCCCAATCATTTCTTCCCCGATGTGGAAATAAATGAATACCCTTTTTTTTGCTACAGATACATTTACTTCGGTGTTATCTGTGAATAGGCACTTTTAAACTACATTGCACCTCTGTCTCTAAAGTCACATTTTGGGCTCTAATCAATTGATCTTTTTTTTAATTACATCTTTAACATTATAAATATACCACAGGTAGATAATTACCTCGGCAAAACAATGAAGATAGATCATTTCAATAAGTAAATCCTGCCTGCAGCTGTGTTAACGTACAAGAAGAGGAGAGAGAGGAAAAAGCCCAATCTGACCTTGCACAAGTGTGAACATGCATCTATTTTTTAAAACTTTTTTATAGTTTTTAATAGTTTTTCATATGTGGAACACCAAATCTTTACTTTTGGTTTAGAATAACTGGCTTGAATTACTGCTGCAATAAGAAGCAAGTTATTAGACCCCACTGGGTCTGGTTGATGTGCACTGTATTAATCAAAATCATCTCTGTTATAACTTCAGCAGATTCATCATGAATGGATTGCACCATTGTTTAGATGACTGATGCGTACGGTAATGTCACAGCATTTTTCTCTTGTGCTCGACCCAGTCATGCCTCTGAAATAATAGTCTGTTGGTCTCCCTGTAAGCAGCGAGCAGAGAAAGTACTTTCCCTCCCTCACTAGGTGGCAGTGTGCAACTGTAATGCCGCTACAGAAAAGGCCTGCTGCATCAGAAATGTGAGTTAGACAAATGAACCAGCCTCTGTTGAGGAAAAGAAACAACTCATCCTTGCTGCCCTCACTGTCATTCTCGTGATGATGATGGCTGATAATGTTCTAACAGCTCAGAAAGCAGCTTCCTCTTTAGAATTTGCAAATAGAGACATCATTCTGTAGATCTCCTCAGCATCACGTGAAACCAAAAAACACTTTTGAAATCATGAAAAGCCAAATATGCCTTTATGATGAGATATTCACAGAGGTAATAATTGAACATTTTTTAATTTTTCATTGGATACCCAAATATTATTCTCACTGTCTTTAAATGATGAAATTCAGATGCTGAGTTTGTGAGGATTCTCCAGCTGTCGCAAAGTCATGTGACTGTCCATGGATTTTTTATTATATTCAAAAGACTTTTATTACTAGCAGATTAGCTAAATGATTAAAGACACTAAACTCCATCAGACAGCCATAAAAGTCAAATCCAATTTTTATAACTGACCGACCGTTCAAACTCACATATGCTCAAGAGTATGATGAAAGGAAGCTATTTCTAAGCTTACTACAGTTTAACATGGACATTTTTCACAAGAATTTAAAGTAAATGACTTTAGTTTAGTCAAAGATGAGGACTGGTTGTTTTGCTACATCTTTTAGTCTCATAGCACTTTGGTGATTTTTCACTTCTGTCACAACAAACTGTTCATGTTTGTAGTGTTCAACCCCCTCATGAACTTCAGCACTTTACATATTCAAATGTTTAGTGTACAAATGAGTAACACAGTCACCATACAGATCAGTAAATTAAGATGTTTTATTAAATGAGCCGATTTGCATAACGTCCCACACATCAGTATTATAATCCCTCTCCCAGCAAAGTAGTTCTCCTGTAAAATGTGTCTTTTTTTTTTTGTAAGAGGAGAGATAATGAAAGAAAACATTCAGCAACATTTAATTCATTAGTTCCTTTCAAGAACTTTTTAAGAGCACCAACCGACCCTGTTTCCCCCTCAAAGAACAACTGAAGAGCATTTTAAATTAACATTAAAGATAATTATCACAGTATCTATTTTTCTTTTTTTCATTACTCTGGAGCAAAAACAGCACAAATGTCTACCTTCATCCATGTTAAGTAGAAACCCACGTGCGCACAGAAGGTGGGCGAGCTTTCAGATAGTATGCTGGAGGTAAAGAGGGAGGGGGGAGGGAGAGATGCAGTTGTCGTAAAAGATCTGGAGGTTCTGGTCGACATCCATGTTGTTTTTCAGAAAGATCTCGAGCTCCTGGACCGGCAGCTCGTGGACGCTGTTGCCTTCTTTGGCGTTCTTGGCGAAGGCCGCGTGGGACGGGAAGCGGATGCGGACGTCGTGGGGCGAGTTGCGGTCGTAGTCGGTGCAGCAGTAGGCGGACCACACGTCTTCGGGGATGGCCACGCGGTCCTGGTTGTTCCGGCGGATCATATTGCCTCTGGTGGTCACTCCGGTGACGATGTATGCCGTGCCGCGGCAGAAGTTGTTGAGGCGGGTCCTGATCCGCTCCTCATACTCGCGCCAAGGCCCGATGTTGAACTCCCGTATCTCTGGGACCACATTGGTCAGAGAGTAAGTGGCGGCGCGGTCGTGTGGGGTGGACTGGTGCTGGTCTGGGTTCAGGTGACCTCTCTCATACAGGACCACATCAGAGTAGTCATCCAGGACTGCCTGGCTGTCCTCAAACTTCATGTGCAGGTAGCCGGTGGGGAAGGGCAGCATGTTTCCATTCCCATCGATCTCTGCCAGCTGGGGAGACACAGAAGAACACTTACACTAGTTTTTATAAGCTATACAAAGCCAGTATTGAGGCCTCTTTGTCCCCCCTTGCCTCTGGAGTAGATCTGCTCCAGCTGCTGCTGTCTTTGAAAGAGACTTTATACATCAGTGTGAGCTACCTGGTTAAACAGTGGTTCAAAATGAAAATGAATGAATGAAAAAACTCTTTATGAAGTAAGTTTTTGTCATTTTTGAAGAACAAACTTGACCTATCACTCAAAGACAAGCCTCTGACCTGTGGCTCATACATCCAGGGATAGTCCACACGCCGGTCCCCCTCTGTTTTCTTGAAGGTATAAGCCGAGTAAACTGGAATCCGCTTCTGGGGGTCGTACAGGGTCACGTAGCGGGGCTTGTCCGCGTATCGTTGGCAGATCTTCTTCAGCTTGCTGTCGACGATCCCCCGTGGCGGCGTCCCCATATACAGGGAGTCTTTGCATCGCTCTACGTGATTGAAATCTTGAACGACCGTTGCTGACGTTGGAGGCAACAAACAGATCATTAAGAGAGCTAAAACTGAAGGTGTGAACGCATTCATGGTCAAAAGCGTCTCCTCTGTGTCTCCTGCTGTGGCTCCCGCAAAACAATGACAGAGCGTGTTCGCAGTTATGATTTAAATGTCTCAAAGCAGATATGCAAAGCAAGTACAGAGTGTGGTAGGCCTCCTAACACACGTGGGCGTGGAGCTGCAGGTCATTATTATTCTTCAGGTTTTAGTGCTCTTTTTGAAGTAAAGCTGCTTTAACAAACTTATGGATCTATTGAGCTTAAGTGCGTCATCGCCTTGGCAGTTTAAAATAAAATGACAGGTTCGTCCCTGACTTCTTAATGAGGTTATGGTCTGACCTTCGGGATAGATATATGTATTATATTGATGGTGCAATCAAATGGTGAGGCAACAAGACACTGGATCATTGACTGCTTTTACCATGTCATTATTCTACATATTCATCTCAGTACCACAGATGATTCATAACCAACACACCTATTCTGCGCAACAAGCTACCTCTACACTTGTGAAGCCTCCATTTGGCACAAAATGTAAAACACCCAAACTACCTGTCAATGTAACTTGCCCTTGCTCTTGCAAAAACAATTTGACCTTGCAAGATCCCTTTTCTTCCAGTGACGTAAGCATATTCTTCTCCTGATGTAGAGAAAGACATCTTTTTTTTTCTCTTTTTTTTAGCCATAAGTGAAATTCACTCTCACAGAAGCCTGAATTCTGCTGGGTGTGGTGATGAAATGCAGGGCAGTGAAATGGGACATTCAGAGACGTGCTATCAATGTAATGTAAAATGCAAAACTGTCTAATCTGTCTCAGTGATGAACAAAAGGCCTAAAGTGACCAGCGTGGTTCAGAGGTACTATGCTGCTCAGTGTGAATGGTGGATAAGCCACTGGGCAGAAGAGAGATAAAGCATGAAAGTTTAACTAATGACATGGCGATAAAGAGTGAGCGCGCACTGGACGTTTTCAAGCTCATGTTTGCCATTATATAATATAACCAGAGACAATGGTTGAAATATAATAGAATAAGTAGATAATTACCAATGATCAGAGATAATAAATGTTTTATACACTTATGTGCTGGTGAGGTTTATTTAGAGCAGGAGAGAAAAAAGATCCAATTGAAATGTTTTATTTAACAAGCCAATGAGCAAGAATTGTATATAAACCAGTTGTGAGGACAATGATGAATACGAAGAAGCAACATAAGAAAGTAACCCAGTACTCCATAGAAATTGAGGAAACTTCATTTGCTATGAAGTAGAATGAGTATTTCATAGCAAATGGTTCAATGTTCTGCCAAAATGGGTGCTTGACCTATTTTGGCAGCTCACTGTGTACAGAGCAATTAATCCATCTGAAACTCTTCCTGTTTCCAAAGGTTTTTTTTGTCCTTCATAACAGCTTGGACACATTATGCAAGTTCTTTATTTTTATTCTAACACATTCCCTAGCACTATTTGATGACTGTGGCTGCACAGTTTTCTTTCCCCCAGTACTGCAAGGGACATGTTTTCTTGATTTTGCAAGAATCATTTGACCACAACATGTCGCGTGGCTTGGTGGTGGCATTGACCGTCCTATAATGGAAGGGTCACCGATTGATCCACTCATCAACCACATGTCCTGTCGCTGTCCTTGATCTCATTACACATCCTCCGGAGAGGATTAGCATCTAAATCAGTGATTCCCAACCAGGGTTACTCGTACCCTCGGGGGCACTTCTGCACTTGCACTCCCTGGCAGTATGTGGAAAGACTGTGGAGTAGCTCAAGTAATAAAAAAAGAAGAAAAAGAAAGAAAATGTGTTTTTAAAAAATGTATACATATATTGTTCTCAGCTGTACCCAGTCGGTGATTTGTTCATTTTAAACAGGAGGGGTGGCCCAGTGGGAGCACCCCCCCTGCCCCCACACCACCGACCAACACACACACCCATGTACACCTCCCAAGGGACATTGTTGCAGGAAGCCTTAACCATAGTCACGTCTCCCCTAAAATATTTAGTTACGGAGGTGACTTGGTCTGGGGGTGTATTTTCAGCAGCACAGATGCTACTGAATGATCATAGAAACATTATAGGAATATTATAGGAATACTACAGGCAGCAGTGTGTCTCTATGATCCTCTCGCTCTTCTGCGACAACATGTCACTACTTGTCACTTTGATCATGAAGGTGACAATCTATAGAGTATATAGGCTACAGTATAGTATAGAATTGAGCATTTATAGTATATAGTTTAGAGCAGGGGTTTTCGAAGTCTGAGACTGTGGGCCTCCCCTCAGACAAAGCTTGGAAAAAGCACACCCCCACACTCAACAACTGAGCCAAGATAGCCTAATACTGCTGTTTTACATTGCTTCAGATTACACGAATACATAAAAAAGGTCTGTCCTAAGGCATTTATTAGTTTCTGACTGTGGGAAAGTGGGAAAAACAGTAAAATTCCCCAAAACTACTGTATTTCTGAACTATCTCTTTAACCAGATCACACACATTTAGGCTGTAATATGTGATCTCCTTTTGATAACTAATATTTTTTCACTTCCATTCACTGAGCCTTCCCTGAAACAGTTTGGTGCCCCCCTGGGGAGGCTCACTTCAGACTTTGAAAACCTCTGGTTTAGAGAATATAATAGATCCAAGACGAAACTGACAGAAGGGCGGGGCTGAGAGAAAAGGGCGCAATTGCAAATCTGCCTGCTACTTCAGCACCACGGACAGCACCATGGATTTATCAATACACAGCACAGTTAGGCTGCTGATATTTCAGAGCCATGGTCGGGGCCATAGACTTTAACTTGCACAAACCTCAGTCTGATAAAGGATCAATGAGTCAGGCAGACCAGACTAACATATTCAACTAAACCCTGCACTCTCTCTCCTACTAGGGGATGGGGAGGGGGGATGGCAGGTTAACAAGGGGGATGCATTTTGGTTATTTTGCCAACAAGGGGGATGGCATCCCGCCTCATACCCCCCTCAAATTGCTTACTGGCTGTACCTGAACACTCTGGAGTGCACGAAAACTAGTTAGCAAGCAAGCAGAGAAGTTGAGACACTTCTCTGATTAATTGTTGAAATAGTTATCATCTGATTCATCACAATGTTATAAATGATCATAATAATATCCACTTTTATGTAATTAATAGTATTAAATAACATCCACTTTAAAATCAATTCAAATGAACACATTTGGAAAATTATGGTGTTGATGAAGGTATATTGAGCTCATCTAACAGGGCTGTGGGGGTCAATCTTCTCAAGTCTGCCTTATGCAAATGGCAACAGTTTGTCATATTAGCTGGAGCAACAATCCTTCACTGCCCTAATAAGTCAATTTGAGTGACTGAGTGTTGTTATTCATCGAGGGACCAGCTTGCCTCTCTGATTTAATCTTGAGTTATGACAATCATAACTTACGTAGCTGGGGCTGATGATGCAGTTATGTGAACAGACATTTTTCAGCTGTCAGCATTTTTACCAATTAAAATTATAAATCCAGACCAAGTGCAGGCCCAGCTCAGCTGCCCTCTGCTGCTTCATCTTCACAGAGGAGGATCTCTACTGCTGTTGAGTTTAATGTTGTCACTTCCTCAGATTTTTGTTTTCTTCAAACAGTCATCATCAACATGAGTCATGAGGGCAGCACTTTGGGTTAGCTTTCACGATTTTCCAATGTGTGACAAAAAAATAATCTTGTCTGTCTGTTTCTTTGTTTGACTAAATATGTAAAGTAAATCTTTGTGATTCTCCTTTACAAACAGAATTATAATAAATCCCTCCACGGTTCTGTGTTTGTCAGACTGGCTTGGAAATGTGGTCAGTCAGAGTCAAATGTAAAGACATGTCAGTTGAAAGACTGACTCAATGTGCCAGGCTGATGAGAGATTTAATGACAAATTGAAGAAATGAATGATTGATTCTGGTTCTGGGAACCACACAGTATGTGGTGATTTTAAAATATATAATAAATGCAGTGTGATACATGTTTTTAAAAATGATTTTGCCTGTTCTACTGTATTTTTTTTGCATGCACTCTATTGCACTTTCCTGGCACTTCATGTTCTGCACATACCGTAATGTAATCATGCAATAATACATATTGCCCACTTGGAGGCAGTATAGGCTTGTTTGTTCCCATTTCTTGCTCCATGATAAAAAATTTACAAAAATATAAATTAAAAGTTGTTGTTTTTTCGACCCAACAACATAGCTGTGTTCATAAAACTGAAAAGTGTAACAAATACTTTCATTGTCACTTTTTGTCACAGGGTAGGTAGGCTACTCTACATGAATAATTTTATGAATTTGTATATAAAGTGAACTAAACCTTATCTTTTCCTCTCTTAACTATCTTTCTTTTCTCTTTCTTCTTTCTCTTGTGTCACCCAGTTTACCATGCAGCAGTTTCATCAGAATATTAGTTACTCGCTACACAAATGGCTAAAAAAATCTTAACATGTTTGGTATTCATTGTTCATTTGTCTAAACTAGTGTGTAATAATAGAACTTAAATCCACATTAGTGTGATATTCATAATGACTTCTGAAGTTCAGGGGCGACATTGTAAAACATTTGCTGTATCATTAACTGTATCATTAGATCCCACACATGACAGCTTTTTGGGGTTTTTTGAGAGGAACCGTCGAGACAGAGCAGATGCTCCCTTTACTTGGAAGCGACAGGAGACCGTTTCTAGGCCTTCACTGAGCCACCAGGGGGCTCAATTTAGCAGATATTCTGGCTTGTGAAGCTGTCCCTACTTAGTTCTGCACCAAAGCCTGCTGATTGGTCCAAATACCCACATGGGGCTGCGCGTTGACCAATAGAGTTTGGGCTGATCGGGCGCTGTTGCTAAGGCACTTCAGAGGTAAAAAAAAAAATCTCTCAGCAGTCGGCTTCCACCATTTCACTCTCACGCGCTGGCTCCTCATCAGCTCTCGCTCCGTCTCTGCCTCTCGCGGAGCACTCCGGGCCGACAGCTCTGCCCGCTTTTTATTGGCCGCCGGTGGGTGAAATGAGCAGAGGAGGTGAGTGGTGGCTACGCATTGTGAGCCACAAAGGCTAGACCCTCCCTCACGAACCCGGAGCTGTAGTAGCCCCACCTCCCCCGGTGTTATCCTGTCACTTGACATTTGAGCTCAGCCAACACTCGCGGTCCGTCTGTCACCATTTCACTCCGTCTCACTCCCCCAATTCATCCAGAAACGTACCTGAGTGCTCAGCTCCACCGAGAGCCACAAACATGGCACAAACTTCTGCATTGTTCGCACCAATACTGTGATGTGTAATGTGCTTTTTGTGACATTTTTCTTCTTTAATTAAGTCATTAAATATCATATTTTATTCGGATTTGAAAAAAATGTGGTAACGAGGAAGCAGGAAATGTCCCCAACTTGCTTATCACTTGCAGTGATATTAGGGAAAAACATGCATCATTTCGAGAAGAATCTTTCACAGCTCTCACTTATTCTCACACACTGTATATACTGTACACACACACATATATATTGTACACACACATAGAGAGAGAAAGAGGGAAATCAAGAGCTCCTCCATGCCTCAGTTTGCTGCTTTCTCCCCTCCTCCAGCCGACCCCTGCTTCTCTGCAAAATGTGATAGATAAGAGATTCTCCCCTCTCATTGGCTCCGTGTCCGGTGATTGGCAGCTCGCTGGGCCCGCCTCGCCGGTCTCTGTGCATGGATCGGTCTGCTCCGGGAGCCCGAGCATCAGAGAGTGTGGAGTGGAAACAGGAAGGAAGAAGGGGAGAGGGGAAGAAAGAAAGGAGACAGAGGAGAGAGGATCGGGTGAGACAAGGTGGCGAGGAGTGAAAGAGAGGAAAAGGGGAGCGGAGGGGGGCGCGTGGACCAAAGAGAACGAAGACAACAAAAGAGGTAGAAGAGGAGGAACTGGATGTGCCTGATGGCTGATGGCTGAATGGAAATGCACTGCATGTATTGTCCAGTGTGAGAAGAAGTGTGAGTGTGTATTTCTGTCTCTGCTCTGTGTTTGTGTGCGTGTGTTTTTCTGTGTGTCATTGTTCTGAACGATCTGTCTTGGTTGAACATACTGCAGTGTGTGTCTGCAGACTGAGCTGCACATTCATGCATGAAGCTCTCTCTCACACACACACACACACACACACACACACACATGCACACACACGTGCACACATGCAGACAGGCAGTGCAAGAGCAGAAACGTGAAGTGATGGATGTAGTGAAGGGGAGCCGTTGCGGTTACAGTTGTGTTGTGGTTACGTTTGTCATCTGTGGAACGTTTAACTGTTGAATATCAGCCTGTGTGTGTGTGTGTGTGTGTGTGTGTTTGTGTTTTTGTGGGAGGTGTACAGTAGAAAGAAGCCACAGTGTGACCAAGTGTGACGATTAATCTTCATTTAGAGTAATGTCCAAACTGTCACATGCAGCGCTTGGCTCCACTGAAACTTCAGCTCAGTCTCACTCTGTCAGACTGTCTGGCTTTGTTGTGTTTTTACAGAATAACTGACTCCAACCTTTGACTCAGACGCTCATTGACGAGTTAAAATAGAATACTCAAAGGGTATCTAGGGTTACTGTTACTACCGTGCAACATGCACCCAATGCATGCTCTCAGTTGATATGATTGTCAGCTTAGGTAACCACCTGGACGTGCAATTCTAGGTTACCGTTCCTCGCACAAGCCGGCTGTCTGACGCACACACACGTGCATCCAGTGCCTTCTTCGAACCTGTCAACCTGCTTCATTGTCTTTGTTCGTGAAAAGCTGTACATTTTGCATTGTTTGCAAAAGACACCCCTCTTTCTTGCTCTTGACCTTGCCTTGGTACATTCCAGCACCCCTCAGAGGGCTGTGCTTTATGGAGCATACACCGGGAGAAGCTGCTGGAATGGGAGAAGGGGATATAGGAGAGGGAAGCGGGGCTGCAGGGATGTTATTTTTAGAAATGTGATTGATATTCGGCTCATACTGTACGTTCTTCCTCTGTGATCGCGATGCTATTTCAGGCCCGCATCCAATAAAAATCGCACATGTGCATGCATGCAGGGCGGGCTGTCTGTCCGGTCTCCGTCTGCCTGTGCATTGTCGCTACTTCGCTTCCCCTCCATCTGTTCTCTGCATGTCTCTGCTCCTTGTGTTAGCTAGCTTAGGAGCCACCAGAGACAGGCCCGGTCTGGTGCAGCCCATCCTTCCTTTTATGGTATGGGATCGGTATCCTTACAACTTACAGGCACATGCACGCGTGAAGCCTCAGCAAGAGATGCACATCTGCAGTGGTTCACTGCAGCTGGCAAGCAGCTCCCGATAGTGTGAGATGTGCATGTGTGTGACAGGCCGTTGATTTGTCCAAATGAGGACACTAAGTGGAGTGTGTTTGCAGAACTGTGGCAGTTCTTCACCGCAAAAGGAGCATTTTTTTTATTCAGCTGACAGAGCGGCTGTATGAAGGCTGCACACATCTGAGAAGAGAACAGAGAAAAGATAGAAATGTGGAGTTATACATTAAATCCTATGGACTTTCTCCATTTCCCCTCTCTCTCTCTCTCCATGTCAAAATCACACACACGCAAACACTCCCCTCCTTGCTTGAGGCCTTGCTCCCAGCTCTGGACTAAATGATATCATCGGTTGCCAGGGATACAGGGACACAGCGTGCAGAGAAAAGGGAGGGTGAGGCATAGGCAGAGCCATACACATAGCCTGAAAGAGAAAGGAAGAGGCTGGGATATTGGGTATCAAGACAGAAAAGGAGCCTTGTTGAAACAAGTAGTGAAGGTAGCAAAGGCAATGGGGCAGGGCCACGGAGAGGAAAGACAGGAGAAAAGAAAGCTTGCCAACCTGTCAAAGGTTACTGGCCCATCCTTCCTCTGCCCTTCTTTCTTACATCTCATTTCATTCTCTTCCTTTGTCTGGAGAGGGTCAGGTTTGCAACAAATGTGTGTGAAAGCATGAAATGAGAGACAAGAATAGACAGGAAGAGAATGGCGGCGGTACCTGAGGAGATGGAGGAGAGATGCTGCCCTTGATTTGAAACAATAAAACCTTCCTGTCTTGTACATCTGTGCACCAACTGACTGTGGTATTTCCTCACTCTCTCTGCTGTGTGTCTCTGTGTGTGTCTGCCAGCGAGCGGAGGATGAGCGTGTCTATTTAAAGGGATCTGAGACTGCACGGGTCTGCTGTCTTGCTATTCCTGACTGACAGCGTCAACAAATTTAGACCAGAGTCTGTCTCCCCCTTTTCTCTCAGTACTCATTGCAAGGTAAGATTGATTGCAGTGATGCACACACACACACACACACACACACACACACACACACACACACTATTAGGTTTTCAAATAAATGTCTCCAATTTACACTTAGCAAGCAGGATTAGTGTGGTGAAACTGTCAAAGGTTAGACAGCCAAACGGGGGGACAGCAGAGACATGAATGGATGCACGGCTATCCCTCTGTGGTGACAGAGACATGACCGGGGTTTCCTTGGTGACAAGAGGGAGGGATGAAGCAGACAGCAGGTTTAACCTACCAGCAGGTGTCAACTAATCACCCACCAGCATAACGAATTCAAGATTTTATTTGTAAAGCATCATCTCTGCACAAATATTTCACCATACAAGTCAGGAACAGAACTGTAATGAAAGTAGTGTCCTAATTTTATAACATTTAACACAATAAACTCCTACACTGTACATTGGATGTTCTTTTCTTAAAGTTATCCAACAGCAACTTAACCCCTGTTGCACATGACATCATTCGGCCTTGGAGCTAAATTCCAGATGTCTGGAATTAACCCTGCACAGATGGGTTTAATATTGGAGGCGCAGAGCCATTGTTGTGTAGAGTCAGATTTAAGCTGCCGCTGACTGACAGCTCCTCCTACATCACTGTTACAAAAGTGTGTTCAAGTGTGCAGCAGGGAGGGTCTGCGACAGACGCTGCCTGCGTAAATGTTGCCCGAATGTCAGCGAGCTCAGGGTTAAAAGCTCGGTAAGGTGTCTCGTCAAAGAAATAGGAACACTGCGACGCTGTGTGCAAAACTGTTTTAACGCTGCACAAGCCGCGAAACACAGTTTACAAGTTGTTGGCATGAATTAAGCACGCAGTGAACGTCCTTATCGCAATTCGGCGTTGACAGTGATGTGACATTAAGTTGCCATTCTGGGACACAAACTCAAACAAGTCTGAGAATACAGTCATACAAGCAAGATCCCAAGCAAAGAAAGCTTTAAAGTGACTGATGAAGAGGTTATTCCAGCATTAGCAGAGAATTGTAGAAGCTGGTCTCTCAAAGAGCAGATTTTAGTGGAACAGGAGGTGACATGAGGATTAGAGTGGATATAACCAGACATGCTGTGCCTATTGTACAGCTCTGTGTAGCAACTGATGGCATACAGTGCTGCATGTTAGGATAAAGGCATGCAGTCATGTTTAACTGTATGTTAGCAGTACATTGTACGTATATAAAGGCCTTTTGTGTCCTGTTTCTACTCTAAAAATAAATCTAAGTGCAGTTGACTCTAAAAAAGCCTAAAGCAGGAGCAGCAAGAACTGTCTGGCTTCAGTTGCTCTAGCAACTGGTTGGAAATGGACTCTTGAAGAGGTGGCCCACTCAGCTCATTCAGCACTCACAGAAAGGTTATTATAGTGCCGCTGCTACAGTCTCACCACAAACTAACCTGTATGAAACAAAGGTAAAAGAAATGCCCCACTAGGGAAGTGGTTAACTGTTGCACAGCAGTTCTTCATACTACCTATAAATAGCTGTGGGAGATGAATGCATGTAGAGGTGGAACCTCTCACCGGTACAGCGATGCTCTCTTCAGCATGCAAAGTTGAAGTGGTGAAGAGTTTGGCAGCAGCAGCAGAGACAGTAAGCCATCTTCTCTGCCCAAGAGATGACTGTATGCAAGAACTATATTTTAATCAAAGGGGAAAAAAACAATAAAAATTAAAATATGCAGCAGAGGCAGGGGAGGCTAAGGGTTAGAAATTGTGCTCAGACAATGAGTGAAGAACTTGAAATTCTGCAGAGACACAACCAGCCGAACACCTGACCTGGTGCAGTGGTTCAGTTCTCAGCGGGCAGCTGCAGAGCTCGCTGTGCTCCTGGAAGTTGGTGTACTTGAAGCAAATGAAAGGAAGCGTAGATCTACTGATCTAGCAGCCGATGATGAACGGTGAGACTGGATGGAAGCTGATTTGAGACACATTCACCACCAGTTCTGTCAGAGAAATAAAGAATCAGGGCTTATACTGTACAGTGGGTAAAACCCTACAGCAGCCCACCCTGTTTTCTCCTCTGCTCGTCTTTGTTCTTAAAGTGAGGTTGCCATGATCCTCCGTCTTAGTGCCATGTTTTTTTTTTTCTATCATTGAATGGCCACTGGCCGTGGTGGCTGCTGGGTAGCAGTGATTAGAGAGAGGCTGAATGCACAATGCAGCTCTGGCTGAGTGATGATATGACCACTGAACAGATACAGTGCAGCAGAAAATGCAGCACGTGGAAATAAAATCTACCAGAGATACACAAAATGACACTTTGGTCTGGATTTTAAATCACAGACCCACAAGGATTAAAAGCTTGTTTGTCATGAAGCCAGAACAAAATCAATTACTGTATGGACATGGGATGGAAACACATGTCTCTCTCTCTCTCTCTCTCTCTAGTCATATACACATTGTAGCTCTCATCCATGTGTTTAGTCCAAAGCCTGTTTTTTGCTCTCAGGTGTGAAGTGGAGTGCCCTGACAAACACTGGCCAAGACTGGTAACCGCAGAACATTTGTTTCTGTCTGTACTTTGTGTGTGCGCATGGCTGTTTACATGCAAACATGTACTATGTGCACCACTGTGACACTTTATAGTATCACAGTAGTACTTGCTACATTCAAGATTTACAGTGCTGTACTGCAAAGTGTCCGATCAAGCAGTTATGTGAAGGTATAGATTATTGTGTGTAAAAACAAAGCTCAGCAGTTACTGCAAATGTCACAGATAGTAGAGTGATGAAGATGCAGAAAAGCACATAGATATGGAGTTGCAAACCATGTGTGAGTTGCTACATGTGGTGTTTTTCGCTAGTG
This sequence comes from Oplegnathus fasciatus, assembly GCA_003416845.1. Lineage (NCBI taxonomy): Eukaryota > Metazoa > Chordata > Actinopteri > Centrarchiformes > Oplegnathidae > Oplegnathus > Oplegnathus fasciatus. The sequence continues at coordinate 2,441,157 of NTHP01000101.1, forward strand.
TTCACCTCACTAAAGGGCCTTTCTTGTTGGCAGTATGTTGAGCAGTATTCTGTATAAGCATCAAGGAACTAAAGCTTCCCTTTATTTTGTCATTCATTGTGTAAGAATAACTCACAAATTGACTGTACAATCCAGAGTGGTGGGCATTGTCATTGCGTAAGATCTGATTGGTTGTAAGTGGCAGCACTTCCGTATTGCATTTTACGTAATCAGACGTTCTTTAAATGAGATGTCTCATTTATTTATTTGTTCATGCATTTATTCAAAATCTGAACACCATGAACGCTAAACAACATCTGTGTTTCAGGCTGCATGTATCACCCAGCAGAGCTGTACTCTGGCCGTAACACATGGGGCTCCTATCCAGCTGGAGGACCTAACAGAGGACAATGGGCTCCTGTAAACAGTCGCCCTTGGAGCCACACACAAAGGTCAGCAGCACCCTCATACGCACTCACAGACACTTGTTTCTACAGTGTTACCTTTTATTGGGACATTAATCCATTTGCAGGGGCACATTTCAGATGCAGTGGACTCTTATGTAGTATAGTTTTTTCTCATTTCTTAACTGATCATGCACTGATGATCTTTAGTCGACAACAACCAAGACTTCCAATGAGACTACAGTAGCCTTCACCGCAGTCAAAGGGGACATTGTTGGCTGTAGCAGTTAAGAAAGCAGATACAATAAAAGTGCTTTTGACACCCAGAGAGTTGGGAAAAAAATGTCCGAAGCCATCCCCAAAAGACTCGAAACTCAGTGGGAGTGGATAGTGGAACAACTTGAGGCTTGAACTTCCCCGACAAGGGTCATTCCAGCAGGTGGGGCTCCAGCCTTTGTTGTCTGGGTTGATTCAAGATTAAGCACCACTTTAAGGGACTGACTGATTAACTGAAACTGTGATGAGCGTATTCATGAAAAGCTCTTACTTCAGCTGCAGCTGTGAGCACGAGCCCATCTGCAGTTTAAACAAGCAGGACTCCGGTGAATGCAACTGTAACTTCTTCAGCTGCAGCTGAGAGAAGCCTCAAACTGACTGTACAGCTGCGGCAGTTGAAGGTGGCTCTGATTAATATGATTGTATCTGTGGCTGTCTGCTTGTGGTTTTGGCAATAGTAACAATTGTGACTCTGGTAAAGAGTTGTGACTCCCAAAGAGGCATAAACACTAAACTATAAACAATAAATTATCTTTCCACTGAGCAACATACAGTACTGTAATGTAAGTTGTATTAAAATAATAATACAATCCAGCTGAGAAATAGTGCCACATTTCTCCTTTCAAAGCCAGAGGGTTAAAGACTTCAATATGCATGTTTTTATTCAAAGTAGAAGAAAATGAACAAATGTCAATTATTATATCTAGTTGTCTGTTTATAGATATGGTATTATCAATAGGGTCACAATGACAACATAAAGCTCTGTAAGTGGTCCTTCAACTACAAGTTTTGCAAAAGTAACTCCAAGTTCAGTGAGTTTATTGCCACAAAAGTGGATGTTTTTTCCTTATAAGATATTAAAAAGAAGTCGCTAAGAGCTGCTAAAAACAGATTCCCCTGAAGTAAAATAACATTTTTAAGTGTTGCAAAATTAGCAACCATAAACAAGGATTAAGACATTCAGAGAAATCATACAGAGCAAACGTGTGGAAAGAGAAGCTGGTTAAGTCAACAGTCAAGAAGAAGCTTCAACCTGACTTCCAGACACTAGCAGCAAGGTTCAGAGCTCCCAGATGTGTTAAGGGTATATTTTCAACTCTCAGCTGCATTATTACCATGACACACTATAGATTTTCTGTATGTTTTCATTACTACAGATGCCAAGAAGGGCGTAATCAATCACATCATCCACCATCAAGTCGTCTTTATAATAGGTGAGTAAAACAGTATGCATCATTCATACACTGAGTCGTTGACGTGTTCATCAAATAAGTTATTTACTGCAATGCATCTGTTACTGAAACCACTTGGATGAATAAAGTATGGCTTTTTAAAACAGCTGAAGAACCTCACTTGTACTTTCCACTTGAGCAGCAGAATATACAACACTTGACTCCACTATGGATATGAATGTGCACTTGGTGTATGAAGTTCCCATTTGTGTCACCTGTGGCATCACTGTTTTGAATCGGTATCTACATCATGATACTCGTTGCTTAGTTCAGCTGGTCTTTTGCTTAGGGGGGAGAGAACAGTCAGCCATGTCCAGGACAAGGGCATCTCCAAGGGGCACAGGCAGCCTCTACGTCTCTGGGATGGTAAAGAGCGGCCGTTTGAGGCCCAGAACTGGCATCACAACTCCACACGCTCATTCCACAACCGAGCTGGCACCAACAACGGTTATCTAACAGGACCAGGGGAGCGCTACGCAAACTGGGACAACAATGTGGTGAGACCCGCAGATCTGGAACATTATTACTTTCAAAGGCGTTCATATTGTTGTTGGAACTAGAAGTGTGTCACCATTTGGCTTTTTGATTATGGTATTTATACGATATTTTTCTCTTTTTTAACTGTTAGCATGGGGGTCCTCGCCTGCATCGCAACAACAGAGAACTCCAGTCCCCACCAGAGAGATGGGCCCCCTCAGACTGCCGCAGGAGCTTCCCAGACAGAATGGTAAACAACAGACCGGGACCCTGGAAACGGCCAGCCCCCCACCAGCGGCGAGACCAACTGCACCAGCACAGTCCACCTCCACAGCACCCTTTATCCCCGAGGGAGGAGTGTCCAGCCAAGAGGAGAAGGGACTCTGATCAGGTAAAGTTTCATTTCTGTGCAGTAGCACCTCCCATTGGTAAAATCCCATCTAGTATGATGGGATATTTATGCTTCTCTGTTTAGTCATCTCATCCAGGATCAAGGCATTTACCTTTACTTGCCCATGCCCCGTCACCACCTCGGCACCACCGCTGCAACCAAGATGACTGGAAGCCTCTGAATGACAGGGGGGGTCCTTGCCACCACTCTGACCACAGGACCTCAACAACACAGCAACAGGTAAGCTTGTATAATCAGTAAATGATTACTTATTATGATGATTACTTGATTTTTGCCATTGGTTTTGAAATTTGCAGGAAACCTCTAAACTGCGAGCTGGAGGACATGGCTTCAGTAACGGTAACCTAGCAGCTCTAAGCCAGAGTTGTGGCAGCAGACCACCACATCATGGAAGCAGAGGGAAGGTTGACCGGAAAATCTCGTCTTCACCAGCAGACCACACCCGTGTGCCTTACAGCCACCAAAACCATAATTACCACTATCAACGGCACACAGGCCACCCCAGAGCCCTACAGCACAACCTGCCGCTACACCCTCTTGAGGAAAAGGACTCACGGAGCCATCACCACAAACAAAGCACAGTGAGAAATTAACATTTAAATAGCTTGAGCACACCTTTTCAAAAGCTGTTTTTGTGCCATTTCACCAGGCCTAAGTTGCTATTAATATTATGTCAGCATAACAGTACATATACAGTATATGGTTCTATGTAATTGAGTGTCCTGTTCTTGAACAAAAGTCTTAACGGATACTAACTCTGCAGGAACCTCAACGCACTCATCCAAGGGGCAATTCAAGGGATCCAGCCCTCTCCAAGTCTTCTGGTGCAGACTCTCCTCCCTATTCATCCCTCCTCTGCAGTCCTAAAGATGGAGGTTCTACTGCCAGCAGTCCACGTGCTCCGTCCAGTCCCTCTTCATACACGGTGGCCAGTGGCAGAAAAGATCCGTCAATCATTCATCAGTGTAGTCCTGGCCTCAGTGGACAGCAGAAATACCAGGGAAGCCCTAATCACACCCTGAGACCTAGCCTGACATCTACCACGTCTCTTACATCTCATGCTGGTCCAAAATCCAGGTTTTCAGACGTCAAATACAGAAAGACCTCACAGCCCCTCTGCCCACGACAGCCCCCCCACAGCAGATCGAGAGCAAACAAGCCTGAGAAGGAGATAGAAGACCACAAAAAAACCAATAAGCTGGTGAAAAAGGAGAGAAAGGGTGAAGTTCAGAAGACAAGCAGAAAGGGTGAAGAAAGGAAAAGGCGGAAGAAAAAAGAGGAAAAAAGGTTGGCTGAGAGAAAAAAGAAGAGGGATAAAGCAGCAAAGAAGGAAAGAAAGTTAGGCTTGAAAATGAAAGTCACAGAAAACAAAATGTTTACTTCCATCTCTACTTCCAACTCCTCAGGAGAGGCCAAAATGAGTAAAATGGAGACTACAACTCTGTCCCCAGAGAACCAAGGCCAGTCACCACCCAAACACAAGCACAGGGAGAGGAGTGAACGAGCAGAGAGGATGCACAGGCCGTCCACAAATACTCCTCATCCCAGCTGCACTTCACCACAGCCATCCTCAAAATCTGAAAATCACAGAAAGAAGAAAAGCAATCCCCCAAAACTCCCTGTCAAGGAACAACTACTACAGTCTCTTCCCAGGAACACGAGCCCCAACCAGACCAGAACCGGACCAAAAGCAAAGCCAGATGATACACTTCCCTCCCTTTTATTTAAAGCCTTAGCACCTCTCAGTAAAACATGTTCTATTAGCTTAGAGCACCCCACCCATGGCAAAGAAGGTGGGCAGGGAGGGGTTCTCAACGCCCCAGACCTGCAGCCGGTGGCCGTGATGGGAAATTTGAGGGAAATGGGAGACAACCTTGCGAATACTCCTCCTGTTCTCAGCTGGCAGGGCTCTCCGGTATCAGCCCTGGGAGAAGATGAGGAGGAGCTAGAAAAGGGAGTGATAAGTAGACCCGTCCTCCAGCCCAGCCCCACCCAGTGCTTTTCTCCTCCTCCTGTCGACGGCGACAGCATTGATGACATGAATAAGGGGCCTTGTGAAGGTGCACTGGCTGATTATTCCCACGATGGCATGTCCGACCTCTGTGATCTACCTTGTGCAACTGAACAAGTTGCTGAGGAGGAAAAGGAGGAAGAGGTGGACAGCAGCGGGGAAACGTCTGACTCTCTTCTCTGTGAGCTTCGCCACCATAAAACGGGTTTGGATGATGTCTTCAAGAGCCTGGCCACCTTTCTCGGAGGACAGAGGGTCACATGTCGAGGCGGTCCATTTGGGGGGCCTCCTGCTGGCACCACTAGAGGAGTGAAGTACTCCTCTTCTCTTGCATTGGGGCCAGAGATCCACTGTCATGATGATCAGGATTTCTCACTCAATTCAGATCCCACAGCGTCCTCCAAACCCGGTAATCAGTCACCAATTCACACTACCTCAGACACACTTCTGAAATCCCACAGTCCAGACACCCCACTGCAGGAGAAGCAGGAAGACATTGAGAATGATATAAAAGAGAAACAAGAGGGTAAGGATCCGGAGATCCTCACTGAGAGAACGGAGTCTCTTTTGGACGGGTCACTGAGTGCAAAGCTGAGAGTGACCACAACACATACAGCCTCCTTCACCAGCCTCATTACTGTCTCTACCAAGGAGGAGAGAGGAAACAGCAAAGGGACAGAACACATAGGCACCAACAGAAAAAGAAAACAAAAGGCTAAGGATGGCGGAAGAGAGGGAGAGATCAAGATTAAGATAAAGACGGAAGAAAGCAGCGTCATCTGCCATAAAAACAAAGCAAATGAAATAAGGGATTTGGAAGAAAGGGATGTTTCATCCTCAGTGCTCGTCATCTCCAGAAACTCATCCAGACCTCTGAAAGATAGTACAAAGGGCCAGATTCCTCAGGAAAATCAAACCCCACATGGCAAAGATATCCAGAGAGAAAAAGTGGGCGCTGGGAACGCTGAGGTAACAACAGAGAAGAAGGAAGACGTCGCTGAGTTAGAGCATAAGATGTCCTCAGCAGTTGAAAACACAAATACCAAGACCTCAAGCTCAGCGTCAACTGAAACAATCAACCCATCCAAATTATGTGTGTCCACACCAGCAAGTAAACCTCTCTGCTCATTAGCTCCGGTTGACCCACTGAAACTGAAAGCATTGTCCATGGGCTTGTCTAAGGAGCTAAAGATCCTCTTGATTAAAATGGAGAGTGCTGGAAGACAAACATTCAACATATCAGAGGTGGAGGAGCAAAGAATCCCACTTTCCAAGATCAGCATCGAAAACACGGCCACTGAAGTGATCAGAGCGTGCAAGTGAGTGCTCCTGGTCGTCACATTAAACGTGGAATTCTGAAAGGAACATTTCAGAGTAGGTCTTACATCTAAGTCGTTCCTCTTGATTTATTTTGTCTTTTCTTGCTCTTGTCATCTTTTTCCAGGGGGACGAGGGTGAAGGGGCAATTCAACGAGTCCTACCTGCTGCCCGCCTTCTCTGTCAAACCCAACATTGCCATCGAGACCCCCATTCCTCGTGATAAGCTTAACCCTCCTACACCAAGCATTTATGTGAGTCCACATAGATTAACGTAGTCAAAATGATCCAGCCCCAAAAGTAATATCATCAAGTATAGAGTGCTAATCAGCAAATATTAGCATGTTAACATGCTAAACTAACATGGTGAACATTAAAACATTATCAACATTATAAAATATATATATATATAACATCAGCATGCTAGCATTGCATATTAGTATGCTGATGTTAGCATTTAGCTCAAAGCACCGTGTGCCTAAGTGCAGCCTCACAGAGCCCCTAGCATACAGTGGTGACCAGACGTCCCAGTTTGTCCGGGATTGTCCCGGTTTCAAGCTGGGTGTCCCGATTCCCGACAGATATCTGTAAAACACTAAAATGTCCCCTTTTTCAACGAAAATGCTGCGTGTTGAAAGGTGCGCTCGGTAGGTGTGCTTACAGTAGCGCTGAAATAATTGTCCCCCATACGCCTGCTGATAAAAAGCCTGCACGTGCGGTACACTTAAGGGCCCCGGTTTGGGGGTTTGAAAATACGGTCACCCTACCCTAGCATTGCTGCAGACTCCAATCTCACGTGAATGAAGGACTGTAAACCACCACCATAATTCTCTGAAATATTTGAAATCATTATGTCTTGGATCGTTTTCTCGATAGCAGCAGAGAGAGCTGCCTTATCATACCTTGTTTCAAGACATCTACAGGTTTCCAACCTACTGTCAGTATTTTTTCAATTGTTTCCAAGATTCAAAATTTCCTCCTTTGCTGTGTTCAGATGTTCGTAGTCACTCTGCGTTTCTTCTGCAGTTGGAGAGTAAGAGGGACGCTTTCTCGCCAGTTCTGCTTCAGTTCTGCACTGATCCCAAAAATGCAGTCACTGTCATCAGAGGCCTTGCTGGCTCCCTCCGCCTTAGTAAGTTTATTCACCACACTCATCTCAGCTAACTTACCCCACTCCATTTATTCTATTTAGCCCAACTGAATTGATCAAATTCCATGAATGAGTTTTTGGTGATTAGCAACACATCGACATTAATTTGGACCTTTTGTTTATTGTTTTGTGAAAATTGTCATGCAAGGAGCTGGGAAAGGGAAGGAGGCACTGATTATTCAGGTAGCAATGATAATCATAAAACTGTGGGGTGTATTTTTGGTGACACATGACACTTGAAACATTTGATATCTTGAGTAATTTCTATAATGAAAACATGTGGGGGCCATCTTTTGGCTCTCTGAGCCAGCCCTTTCTCCACCCTGTGCGGATGCTGTATCTGTCACAATCACTGTGAGAACACTCTGCAAATACAAGGTCGGGGTGAAGATCTGACAAACGAGGCAAAAACTGTCGTTTCTGAGAAGTGCTCGTCTCTGTATAAATAATCTGCCAACAGAGCAGCATACAGCACCACATTCTCACACTCACATCACAATTCTGTGTTTACGATCCATATTTTAATGCAGACCATGTATGATCAACCATGACGCGACCGCTGGGACACTGGCAGGCTGTACTGTGATCGAGGATTGTTGCTTTGAATTCGTTTGCATATTTCAGTTTGTGTATTTTACAATCATTCAGTATAGATAAACTCAGCTTATTTCTATTCCTACACCTTTTTCTCTCTCTCATGTCATATGTATGAAATATTTAAGCTTAGAGTCAGAAATAAATTCATACAACATAATGTTAAAGAATACCAATGTGTAAAAATTAAAAAAATACAAAGAGTTTGGAAATTCGCATTAATATGATAAATACCTCTGTTCTCTGCTTTCTTTTCCCTATGTGAGACCTTGGTCTGTTCTCCACCAAATCTCTGGTGGAGGCCAATGCGGAGCATGCAGTGGAAGTGAGGACTCAGGTTCAGCAGCCCGCCGATGAGAACTGGGATCCCAGCGGTTCGGCGCAGACGTGGCCCTGTGAGAGCAGCCGCTCACACACCACCATTGCCAAATACGCCCAGTACCAGGCTTCCAGCTTCCAGGAGAGCCTGCAGGTAGACATTTTCCCTCATGGCAAACACATGCACACAACGTGCACACAACTGGTTTGATGTTTAATGTTTAGTGGATATGGATATAATTAAAGGCATCATTAATTGACTTACACCAGCCTGTATTGCAACTCTCGTCCAAATGGAATCAAAAAACAGAAATGCTTGTTTTACAGACATTGGGCCTCATTCAAGAACCACAAGTGGCATGTACGAGCGATTTAATATCATTTGTGGTCATCACCAATTTTCTCATACTTTTCTCCTAGGTACAAATGAACTTCACAACTGGTCTAGACCAGATAGTCTGTTTTTCCTCACAGATCAAAAAAACGCACACTTGAAACCTGAAATCATAGCGCCTTCGTCTGAATGAATTTGGTGTTTAAATACATGTATGATACCGAAATTAACTAAATAAAACATTTAACTAAGACAAACTTGATGCAAAGTCAAAATTCTAGTCACCATATCATCATCAATTGCCGATTCACTGAGAGGTTTTTTACGTTTTATGATTTTAATTTGCATATTTTGGCACAGCTGTTTGGAAAATCCTCTCGCTCTGACAGCTGCCTCAGGCTTTTTATGCCGGTCATCATCCTCTGTTGCACCGACAGTGTAACATCACCTACTGTAGGCTATAATATTCTCTCGTCTAATATCTCCGTGACTCTCACATCCCCCTTGACTGCCTCTCAAATCGTTTTTTAGCACTTCATGCCAAATATTTTGTCTTTATCTCTGTCATTATTTCTGTTAAAGCTTTCTTTTTACTCTTTGGTAACACTGTTTTGAATGAAACCCACAAACGGAGGGGAACAGGTAGCCTTATATGACCATTTTGGGGGTGTTGATTATGCTCATGATCAAATGTCACAAACGTGCATTCATCTGAATCGCTGGAACAAGTGATTTATGACAAGTTTGTCCCGTTAAAAGATTTTGGCTAATACGACTTTGAGCACTCGTATGAGCAAACCTGACCGAAAAAAAGCATGAGGCCCAGTGTGCGTCAAAAAGAGCACCAGAGAATAAATATGATACACACTAACTGTTGGTTTACTTGGATAAATTCTGAATGAAAAAAACGCTTTTCTTTGTATCATCCCTGGTGTATAATGTCTCTTATGTCAATAAGTTGTTTTTGGTGCTGCTGGAATAGAGAGAAAGAGAACGGCACATAATGATGTACATTACAAAAGCATAGTATATACTGTAAGTATCCTACATGTAGCCCTATTTACTCTTGCCAGTGTGGCTACAGTAATAGAGCAAAGCAGTACACTTCGGTTACTCTCATCAGTACATATATTTCTCCACAATTAGTTCAGCTCCTTGCGCCACAGTGGTCCATTATTAAACATTCCTCCCATAATCCTGCTAATTTCAAGCCATTTCCACAGAAAAGCAAAGTCAGCACACTTGCCATAGCATTTACTAAAAAAACTCTTCAAGATGTTTGCTTTTTTTTAATTGATCTTTGTCCAGGATTAAACCTCCAAAGTGAACTATGTGATGATGCATCCCTTTTTAGCTGTTGGCCAAGCTGTCAGCTAAGCTCATGTAGATGTGTTATAGGAGGAGAAGGAGAGTGAGAATGAAGAGGAAGGAGAGCAGACCTCAGAATCATCAGCCACCACAAAAGCTGCTCTGACACTAGCCAACAGTAAAGGCAGTCCTGCCTCGACTACCATTAAAGCCAATTCTGCCCAACCTGTTCATGGCACCGGCACACCCAGGTTAGCACAAACCTGCCATCTGTTTGTATGAAGAAGTCGCTGTTTCGCTGTGTTAACAATACTTAACTCAGGCTTTGTTCTTTTTTCTGCAGCTCAGAGCAGAAAACAGCTGGAAAGATCATCAAATTTGGGACCAATATTGATCTCTCTGACCCTAAAAGGTGAGGTTATGTCATGAAACTCTGCCCGCTCTAACTGAGCTCGCTGAGGGTCCTTGTCGTTTCACATCACCCGTCGTATTTTTCACATAAGGTGGAAGCCCCAGCTGCAGGAGCTGCTGAAGCTGCCAGCTTTCATGCGCGTGGAATCCAGCAACAACATGCTCAGCCACGTCGGTCACACCATCCTGGGCATGAACACCGTCCAGCTCTACATGAAGGTGCCAGGCAGCCGCACGCCAGGTCAGTGTGTGTCTGACAACACAATTAGGCAGTAGCAATCCTCTGACTTTAGAAGTGGCTCTGTTTTAATGTTTCGTTTCTCTTCAGGTCATCAAGAGAACAACAATTTCTGCTCGGTCAACATCAACATCGGGCCTGGTGACTGTGAGTGGTTTGCTGTCCACGAGCACTACTGGGAGGCGATCAACAGTTTCTGTGAGAAGTGAGTGACGAGGCTGGTAGATTTGACAACAGATACCTGTATCGACATCTGTGCATGCTAAAAACTGTTTCCCGCAGGCACGGAGTCGACTACCTTACAGGGTCCTGGTGGCCAGTCCTGGAAGACCTCTACAGCTCCAACATTCCTGTGTACCGCTTCATTCAGAGGCCGGGAGACCTGGTGTGGATTAACGCAGGGACTGTGCACTGGGTCCAGGCGGTGGGCTGGTGCAACAACATCGCCTGGAATGTGGGACCACTCAACTGTAAGTTACAACAAGGACCAAAAAAAGAAGAGAAAAATAGCAGCTTAAAACTTGATAGTCAGGTGTTGTTCTTTGTCTCAAATTACTAATGAAATATGCTGTTCAATACGCCGCCTACTCTCACCTCTGTTTGTGTTCTTTTGCTCTCCCAGCGTACCAATATCAACTCGCCCTGGAGCGCTACGAGTGGAACGAGGTGAAGAAGGTTAAGTCAATCGTTCCCATGATCCACGTTTCCTGGAATGTGGCTCGCACCATCAAGATCAGTGACCAGGATACCTTCAAGATGATCAAGTAGGATGTCTCTTTGTGCGTATATCTGTGTGTGTGTGTGTGTGTGTGTGAGTTTGTGTTTGTTTACTTCTTTACACCCTCTGCGCCTCTGTCTCCCTCAGACACTGCCTGATGCAGTCCATCAAGCACATCCAGATTCTGAGAGACCAGCTGGTGGCTGCAGGGAAGAAGATCTGTTACCAGAGTCGTGTGAAGGACGAGCCAGCCTACTACTGCAATGAGTGTGACGTGAGTCCCTCTTCTCCTGGCCTCGCTGTCTGTCCATAAACTTAACGTAGACACCGTACAAACATGATATGAACCGCAGAACCAAAACTGTGTCTGTGCAGGTGGAGGTGTTTGACCTGCTGTTTGTAACCAGTGAGAACAGCAGCAAGAAGAGCTACGTGGTGCACTGTGAGGACTGTGCCCGAGCTAAGAGCCCGTCGCTGGCGGGAGTAGTGGTGCTGGAACAGTATCGGACAGAGGAGCTGATGAAAACCTACGACGGCTTCACGCTGGTCAGTCTCACTTTCGAAACTTGTACATTAACAGTAATGCCAGAGAAACGTTCTGAGGGTAGACCAGTTACGAACAGGACTCCATTCCATTGCTTCATCCATATAACACCGTCCTTCTTCTGCAGTGCAAAGCTGCAGGGCTGGCACTTACTTTACATTACACTTGACCATTTTCCAAAGGAAACCAAAAGATTTTAGATTGGTTTCCTCTCTTCCAGTTCAGTTCACGTCAGTGTAATATGAAAATCAGCTTTAAGAGTCTTGAAGCTTGCTTGCATTTGGTGACCCAATACTGTGTGTTTATTTGTGGTCCAGTTTACATAATTATTGCTTTGTTCTGTGGCTGCGAGCAGAGACTGTTATTGGTGCCTTTAGATAAACTAATGTTTAAGGATTCACATGTTTTAAGTCTATCTTAAAACACATTGAAAGTTTTTGGTCTGTGTAATCATTCCTCCTCTCCGTACTGCTCGAGAAGAGATCCAGTTCTAATGGAAGCGATGGGGGACAAACTCCACAGTCCTCGTTCTGTGCAAAAATAAAGTTCAGCTGAAGCTAACATGAGGCGTCAGCAGTCTGAGTTACACAAATCAAGTGGGTGTCTTACACAAGATACAGACTTTTTAATATAAAATTCATTCTTTGTGTTTCTACAGAGTGTTTTTTGTGGGGGGACAGAAACACAAAGGGGGGAATTCTGTACTAAAAAAGACAATTCCCACATTCAGCTGAACCTTAGAAGCATTTACACACAAAACCATGACTGTAGGTTTTGTCCCCCATCACTCACATCGGAGTCTCATTAGGAAGGGATCACTTCTCGGCCAGTACGAACAGCAGGAACAGCGTGTGGGTGCTGCTTTAACAGGGACTTGAAAAAATCAAAATCCTTTTATGAGATCTGAGATTTGAGAGCGTGCTCCCTAAAAGCAGCTAAATTCAAGAAACTACGCTGCATCCTTTAACAGTCTGCATGTTTGCCTTTGTTTGCTCTCCTTTTTGGCAGCACACTATAAAATCTCCAATGCACTACAGAGGAAGATGTTTCAAAGCAGCCTCTGCTCACAGCTGCACTGTCAGACAATCATTACTTCACTCCCCTATTGGTTTCAAAGGACTGCAGTTGACAATGAGCCAGCTGGCTAACACTGGCACATTTACAGAGATGTTGATTAATGTGAGTTGTCCTTAAATAAATACATGAAAAACTTTCAAAAAGCAGTAATGCAAACCAAGTGTTCGCTGTGGTGGAATATGTATCCAGAGCAGATCTCAGGGCGGTTTTCATACCGCTTTACCCCTACAGTTTACATGCTGGCACCTATAAAAAACCCCAGCGTGCCTCCGATGGCTGCAGTATAATCTGTTCAATACACACATGATCTCAACAGTATATATATCATCCATTCTAACACTATGTGTTGTAGCATCTGGAGTAAGTAGAGTCTGTAGAGCTTGTGTTGGTGTCAAAAAGTTAGAATTATTTAAACGTAACAATGGTATTATTCACATGGACAATTCACGACAAAGTAAAATAAATACAAACATAAATATTTTACAAAATAATGAATAACACACACACACACACACACAGCTTTTTCAAGTGGTCAGCTGAGCTCTGTCTCTCCCTCTTTTTCTCCCCCTTCAGGCTCCATCACCCTTTTCAAAGTGAGGACTCCTCCCTGACGTCGTCAGCCATAACCAAAACTCTAATGGCAGCACAAATTTTGTCCTCAAGGCAATCTATTCCTGAAAAACACTCTCTGAATCAGCCAATCACGTTTACTCAGTATTGTTTACATCACACAATAAGGTATGGATACTCAGCCAATCCAACTATACTATAGCTCACTGTCTTCCCCATACCAGCTGCTGATTGGACGCGTGTTTTGAAATAGAATGACTAGACTGGTACTTCTCATGAAAAGCATTTCAGACGTGTACAAAAAAGAAAAATGTGAGCACTGCTAGCACTGAAAATCAGGTTATATGTTCAACGGACACTGCTGTGATTCAAAAGCGTCAAGTAGCCGGTTCTGTGTATTAATTCAGGTACTTTTATGCAAATTCAGTAGAACTTTTTTACACCAATCTAGTTATTCTATATGTCCATGAATTTGCTGTGATTCTGTTGTACCAGCAGGGGAATGGCTTCACAGGAGAAGTAGCTGATTGTCACATTTGGCATCGTATTGGTTCCTGTTTTTGTTTTGGTATTCAGGTAAACTCTGACATTTGTAATTCCTGTCTGTATACTCTTTGAGGTGCTATTCCAATCGTATTTATTCTCGTTAGATACTTAAAAAGTTTTACCAGCCTAGAAGTACACCACATTGGCCTTGCAATCTGTATTTAGAAGAGAGGTAATTAGAGGATTAAACACACACAAATAAGGTTTTATGTAAGTATTAAAAAACAAATCCAAAACTTTTATCAGTTTCTCTAAAATACGGGTTTACTAGAGGACTAATATGGTTTCATTCTTAGTTGGAAATCAAATATGTAGATGGAAAATTTTGGTTTTTGTTCTGTTTGTTTTGTTCCAGCTAAATAGCCGTTGGTGTGGTTTCTTTGATACGCCCAGAAAACAGACATAGTTTTGTTTTTTATTTTTGGAACGGGAAAACAATCCCAGTTTTATACCTCTTTTGTTGCTATGTTCTTGTTTCTAGATGACAGAGAAAAGAAATATTTGTAAATTGTGAATGAATTTAGGGGATACACAGTGGTGTGCATAGACCGGGGTACAGAGAGGGGGAAGTGCTCGATGCAGTCTGAGAAAAGGGATATGTCCAAAGAGACACACAATCATAATCTTATAATGCAAAAGCCAGTGAGGGCAAACGGATGACTAGACTGAATGGCACCTCCGTGTTTCCATTTTGCCCCAAACATCCATCCTGATGAGGCTCAGCTCAGTGCGCTGCCAGAGGGTTTCATACACTGTATTTCCACTTTAACGTGTTGAAGAGCACATGAATTGAGACATGACAAGAGAGGCTCAGTCATCTTTTTTTAATTTATTTTTTCTCCAACATTTAGACAGGTCTCATTGTGTTGAGGCTTACATAGTCCAACCTTTCGCTTTGAATGTTGTTATAATGCAAAAGTCACAAAATGTATACAGCTTCAAAGTAGAGCCCGACCGATACTGGATTTCTGAGGCTGATACTGTTATTTGAGAGTTTAAACAGAGCCCATAAAGATCCATCAACCAATAGTCTTTTTTTTTATACAGATTCCTTAGATTTCTTTCTTTTTTTTTTAAGAAGAATTATGTCCAAGATACATATTAAGTGGGATATTTTACAGTTTAAAAATCAACTTGTCAGTGCTCTCTGGTGGACAAACTATGTAATGGTGACACTGCTTCTAAATGACCTCAAAGCATTTCTGTGCTGCAATTTCTTCTTACTTAAGTTTATAGCTAGTAATAAGCAACTAAGCTGTAATCGGTCTAGCTCTACTTCAAAATACATTCAAAAGCTTTGATTCCTACATAAAATTTGTTTCTCACTTACTGCACTGGGCTGTATTCACATACAATGATTTGGTTGCATCGGTTTGGCCTTTTTTTTTACCATTTAAATGGATGTTCAGCATTACTGCTCTATAACCACTCTAACAAAATCCTCACTAATGGCAACTTTCAGATCTCACCCCTGCCCTCATTAGTCTGTGCACACCATTTAATGTACATAATGTATCTGTTTTCAGGTTTACTAGAAAACTTATGTAGTTTTATTCTCAATCAAAAATCTAATTTGTATATGGTCAAATTTGTCCACCTCAGTCATTTGTTTTTGTTGTTGCTGTATTATAATACACCCTAAAAATATCCTGTTTCACTCTAGTTAAAATGACTGCAATGGGAATTTCTTCCCACTTTTATACCTCTTTTTGTTGTCAGTTTCTGTTTTTTGGATTACAGAGGAAATGGAAAATTGTAAATTGTGACATTATTTATACTGTACATGGTTGTTTTCTTATATATTTATTGCATATCAAAGGGTACTTCACTTGATAAGGGGCTACAAGGTATTTTAAATGTAGTACAGTCATAATGTGTGGATAGGGGAAGTGCAATCAGGGGGGCGGTTTAATTTTCATGGTGCTAGACCCCTCCTTGCCTCAATGCCCCCTCATTAAACAGCATATAATGATGTATGAACATGAGTCAGTGATACAACTCAAACCAACTGGTTGGTGCTTAGAACCATTTCAACACAGTTACTGGTAACAGAAATGGAATGATGTCTTTGTACTGTATCTAACAGATAAATACAAGATCTTTAAAAACTTTTTTCCATTGTATGAAATTCATAATCTTGTGAGGCATTAGTGGTTTTATGATGAGCATTAGCAGTAGTTGTAATTCTTGACACTTTTGCAGAGACTTTTAGGGATGTGACTTTTAATGACGTCGAGGTTTTGTTTCTTTGTGTCTTGTCCTCATCATTAGTATTATTTGAAGGATGTGATAATGCTCTTTTTCCTCTTGACTTGTTTGATTTATGCTGCACTTATTGTTTCAAAAAGAACTCACATAGAAGAAAACCTGAGCCAGACCTGTCTTAAATCCCTCTGTGATTTTTCTGTGACATATTGTATTGTTGTTCAAGAAAATAAAATGTTTTGATAAATTATTCAACAATGAGTCTTTGCCTTCGATTTCCTTTCTGTTGTCTCACCAGTTGCCTGTTGATTCAGGCCTATCTGCAGGTATGCAGGCATGCTCTCCTTACATGTCCAAAATCATGTGCTAGATATGAGTTCAATCTGTTATCAGCTCTTGGGAAAGTAGAGGTGTTTATGCCATCAACTATAAAGATGGAGCATGAGCAACAGTTTCATTGGAAAACTTTTCCTGCATGATTCTATACAATTTTGCATATTGTTTCTTGTACAGATATGCAGAAAGATAGCCATAGTCAGTCCCAATTTAATAACTGCTTGATAGGCATGAAACTGACTTCTGTGTGAAATTAGTTTTTATACTGTTTGGATGAACTCAGTGTACTGCATGGCCTTAGGGGATGGCAGTGTCGGTCGGTCCACACTGAAACATCTTAGCACCTATAAGATGGATTCCCATGCCCCGCACATGAATCCTAATGATTTTGGTGATCATGTGACTTTTCGTCAAGTGCCATCATCTGGTCAAAATTGTAATGTGTCCTATACTTTGGTTTATGACTAAATACCTGCAAAACTAATGACATTCCCATCAGCCTCAGCTGTAACCATTATTATTGTATATCTATGTGTCTAGCTGCAAGCACATATATGATAAGTGAGTCAAAATGAGCTGACAGTTCATTTGCTCCTTGCTCTTTTGTGGTCACATGCAGTAGTTCAAACATGTACACGTTGCAGCTGCCTTTTAGTCACAGTCTACAGCAGATGTCAGTCTGATTGTCCATAATATGAGTTTACTATGTTTGTCTATTCTGTTATCGATATGTAATGCATGCCTGGGAGAGGGATCCCTCCTCAGGACAGGGTATCATATACTGTACAGACTGTAAAGCCCCTTGAGGAAAATGTATGATTTGTGATTGGGCTATATAAATGTAATTGACTTGACTGACTTGACATGGCCACTGGATGGCTCCACTGGACCAGTTTGTGTATGGCTATCTTCAGAGTTGATGTTTCGGGAAGATGACAGTCTCACTTTATTATTCCCTACCAACATATTCACGATACCACCTTGTCAAAGCTGCAGGCTGCAGCTGCTCCATTTAGTTAAGAAGCACAGTAATCCAAAAGAAAACAGACAGTAATCTTAATAACATATCAAACTAAGGAAATCTCTGACAGTTTTTCTTTTTTTTTTCTTTTTAGGCAGTAGTGTTTCCTAGATGATTTGACCAAGGTGGGATACACAGTCATACTGAAACTACAGCTTATATACTGTCACTGATACAAACCAGGTTAAAAACTGAAATAACATTACAGATGTAGACTTAAACCATTAAATGTACCAACATTAAACCATTTTTAAAACAGCAAATAGCAACAACATTCAGGGCTGTGGCTTTTCTATGTGTAAACCAGAAATTTTTCTTTCTGGTTGTTATTTTTGCCATTTATGTCTATCTCAGTCTCCAGGGTTAGAGGACATAAGATTGCCAAAACTGCAGATGCAGGGACATCTCATCATAGAACATGGACACAGCAGCGGATATCCCGGTTCCAAGGACAGGAAGGCCGCTCTTCCTCTACCAACCCCCTCTGACATTGACATACACATGTAAACAGCACACTCAGTGGCAATGGTAATGGCAAAACCACTCATTGCTCCCACTTTTTTTTTTTTTTA
>NTHP01000101.1:2459277-2471249 GCA_003416845.1 Oplegnathus fasciatus
TTTTTACCCAGAGCACTAATGCCGTGGACTCTTTGATCATTTGTTCTTGTACCAACTGTTAAAATGCCCTTACTCCCTCCAGGGAGTATATATATCTACCCCTGAGAAGAAATAAATAAACAAAGATGATGAAAAAATGAGACTTCATATCAAAATACTAATTTCACCCTTTGAACTGAGCCCCTCTGGTTTCTTATCAGTCCCATGATAGCCTCTTTTCCCCGCCAAATTATCCAGTGTTCCCCCCATCCTCATTTCCTTATGTTTTCTGAAAGCGGAGCTCTGTTTTTCATCTAAAGGTCAGGGGCCAGTTCTCTGTCATTCCTGCTTCTGAGACCAATCTTAAGCCACTCTGGTTTGTCCTTTACCATCTTATTTCAGAGCTTTTTGTTTTTGTAGAGTAGTTGAGTAGTGCTGTCTCACTGTTCACACAATCATCAGTGCAGTAGAGTATGATGATGAGTGTAGCATGGCCTACATCTTATGTAACAGTCAGTTTAAAACCACAAAATGGGTTTACCGGCAGTTTTTTAGCATGAACGTCAATATAAAAGCAGCTCTGTTGTTTTGAATTTTGAAACCCACCTTATCAGTATTTGACAGTGGAGTAGAGAAAGTCCTCAGTGAGGGTGTAAAGTGTTGTGGATTGGGCAGCATACCCTGACTCCTCTAATCTATCCAAATAAACACTCTTCCTCCCTCCCCCTGGTTCCAGGGGTTATCACAGAAACCCTCCACCGCTCCCCTGCCCAGCCTTTAACACAGCCCAGCCTGCTTTCTGTGCATTTGCATCAGAGGCAACACAGGATACACACTCACACACACATGCACACATTCGTAACCACTTACGCACTCAATCATATCTCAAACTGGAGTCGGAGTGAGGAAACAGAATGTCAGGGAAGGAAGCGCTGAAGCCAGTGGGAAAGCAGAATTTGCCTCACGTCTACAGAGCTCTTTTCTGACCCACTCTATAGGAGATCTGAGGGAGACGTTCAGATTCATAACAGCGGGCAGAAATCTGATGATATTTTTGGAAATAGGCCAGAACACAAAAGGAGAAGGATTTAGGTTTAGTTAAGTAGTAGAAACTCTACCTTCACTTGGATACCAACCTCAAGATCTGGATTTTCAAACCGAGAAGACATACATCAGGAGGAAATTCTTGAAATTCTCTTTGTCTCTGACCACTCACCGCTCTTCAGGTTTTTCCCATCATCTGCTGCCACCGGCGAACTGCAGGAGGACATATCGTCAGATTTACGGCACAGTGAGTACAACAAACTCTATCCCCATTTCTTTTTTAATAAAACCATGTTAAAGGAACAGAAAAATGACCCTGACCCTAACAGAAGGGCTCAGTTTACCTGAATGTGGTACATCATTCTAAAGAAACACCCTGAATATGTTTCTTCATTCATGTTATTCCCGTGATTGTGGAGAGTTAGTTTTGATTTCTGAAGTTAATCAATCAATAAACAAGGAGGCTGTATTGATGACGTCATCAGAAGACAAGTGTTAGACCTGCTCAATGACTGAATGGAAGACAGACACCAACAAACAGACCCCCTTCAAAATTAAAGGAATTAAAACATGTTCTTTAGGCCACAGGATTGTTGGAAAACCTATAAAAATATTTTAAAAGAGCAGGAAACTATCAAAATCTGAATCTTCTTATTTTCATTGCTATTTGTACAATCTAAAGAAAAAACTATGAACTGCAAAAAGCCGCATAAATTCCCAAAAGTCATCACCACTAATCAAACGTCTTCTGATGGTTTTTACACATCCTTGATCCTTGAACTTAAAATCACACAATGTGCATGAATCCTGTTTTAGTTTTCTCTTCATGTAACATCGCAAACAAATGAGTTGATGATGGAGGAGGGCGGTACAAATTTAGTGACCTGTAATTTACTGAAAATGATGCTGACAGACAGAACTTCTTGTAAAAACCCATGTGTTCACATGGTACTTGGCACAATAACAGTAGCTGCTAACACACTCAAGAACAGAGGGAAATGGTGGACCTTGCCACTGTAATTTGTCACGTGGAAATGTTTCGGTCTGTAGCAGTTGTAGCACAACATTAGTTCTTTCAAAATCAAAGTCATAACATAGTTCTGACGCTCACATTAGTGATTAGCGGGATTTTTTAGAGTTTTCCAGCTGTTCCTGGCTCATTGTTCTGGGCCGTGGTTATCCTGGAGTTTGGGGGTGGGGTCAGTGGAGCCCATTTCCTCGCACTCAGAGCTGTGCAGTTATCTGTGTTGACTTTCCACACCTTTCACCACATTATTTCAGGAAGCCGTTACTTAATGGATTAACATTCTTTAGCTTTCCATGTTTTTAGTGGATAGACTGAAGAAATCAGGACATACAGGGAAGCAACAGAAATCAAAATTTTCTGAATATCCCTTTTCAGCCTCAGACACAACTGCAGACACTTAAAATACTTGGCACACTCTGATAAACACACATCATCTCAATATTGTGAAACACAAATTCAGTTTAAATGTAAACTTTGAGTCCTATAAGCAGGGTTAAAATAGTAAATTACTTGAAGTCACTGGGCTAAAACTTTTCTTTCCTGCAGCATAAAAGTAAGATGAGTGTGTCACGGAATGGGACGCTGGAGAAGACAGTATCTGAGCAGGCCCACTCTGAGCGGGGCTCCCCCTCCAGAGTGGGGTCAGGGGTCGTGGTGCCGCCTCCATACTCCCTTGGCGGCAGCGAAGCTGCTGACAACCCCCTGGAGTTAAGGGGCTCTCTGGACTGCTGGGCATGCTCTGTGCTGGTCACCGCACAGAATCTGATCATAGCACTGATCAACGCCGGGCTGGCCAGCGTCGTGTTCGGCACCATCCTCACCCCTGCTCTCACCATGATCATATTCGGCTTCCTCTGCCACTCCACGGTAAGAATCTCCTGTCGAAATCTTTTTTTTTTTTTGATTGACAGAAGTGTGAGAGGATCCAGATTGAAAAGCAGCAGGTCAGACTGGTGCTGTGTCTTAATTCCATACCACACACTAATATTATAAAGTCATAATAAAACATGTCATAATAATGGTTTCTAGTGTTACTATACAAGAAATCTTTTGTACTAACAGGAAATGATGTAGACTGTCAATCAAACAGTGGGACTGGGAATGCCACCGCCAATTAAACTCCACAAAGAAAAGAGAAAAATGCTTTTCCAGAGATTTGATACTGTTTTCACAGATCAGTACTGGATCTTTCTGGAGCTTAATTTTAATTTTTTGCAGCTGTGACTAAGCTAAAATAAACCAGTATATTTAGCACATAGCCTACTGACTTTTTTGAGTGTACTCACTTTTCTAATATGAACACATTGAACATTCAAAACCTCCTTAGTACTGTGGAACTGGGGTACAGGGGACATAGTGAAGAACTGGAGGTAGTTTTGTGTGTGTGTGTGTGTGTGTGTGTGTGTGTGTGTCCTGTATACTCTCTAATTTTTGCATCCTTGCCATTATTCATTCGCCCCCCCTCCTGCTCTCCAGGTGCAGCCCCATGGAACATCTCTGTATTGCTCAGACCTGCTGGATGATGGCGGCTGCGTGGCTCTGCTGGTTGTGGGCTTTCTGCTGCTCACCCCTCTACTGGTCCTGGCACTGGCTGCCTACTGCCGTCTGGCCCGACACCTCCAGCTGGGCATGTGTTTCATTCCCTACAGCCGCGCCGTGTACAAGAACCTGCCCGCCTCACGCCAACGGGGGGCTGGTGCAGGAGGCTGCTGTGGCCAGCAGGGAGCCTCAGAGAGGGAAGGGAAGGGGAGCGTGTGGGTGTAGGAGAGGAGAGGAGAGGGGAGGAGAGGAGAGGAGAGGAGGATTGTATGTGGTTGTAATATGTATACCTGTTTAATGTCGAGAGTTGGGTTGTTGTATGGATTTTTTTTAAGGAAATTGCCATTGTATTTGTTTTTCTAAAGCCATTGTAAAAATCCATCATATTTCATCATTTATAGTGATTTTTTGGAAGTCAATGTTGCTTTTTGTATGCAATTGCAATTTATTGAATGTATTTTATACCTTTTTACAATAAAGTGTCACTTGACCTGTCAAGCTTTGTGTTTTACACCAGCAAATTGGACATGATGGACTGTAAACTGAACCAGTTTCACTTAAGAGAAGGAGGTGAAGTTTAAAGAATTGAGAATAAAAGATTTGTGTCCCATACGAACTTCCATATAACATAGTTATTGTAAGTCTTTGGATTTATGTGATCAGAGTCCTTTGAATGTACACACATGGCACAGCATGGTTTTGTCTTCTTATTTTATTACACAGACACTTCTGGGACATTGTTTCTTCATCTGCCAAACACATGTTGCCTACTCTCATTAAAAATCTAACGCCCAAATAGTTACCAGCTACTGTCGGTCTTCATGACGAAGGCAGATAAATCACTGTGTGGTTTTTTCTCTGACATCTTAATTACTGTGTAACATGGAGGTACATGTGCTATCTGGTTCATAGCTTATCATTTCTTTATTCACACTGGTCATCTATGTTCTTCTTAGAACCAGCAAGCACACTGTATATATTAGAGATATCACAGTGAATGTTAAAAGTTTCATTCTGACTTTCATACGTCACAGATTCATTGATATGTACTTGATGTGAGTTCAGTTATTCATTTAACTTTCTAAGAATGTGTTCCTGCCAAATAATAATTTGTCAGAACGTAATAATAAATTCCAAGTCAGACCCAATAACTGGTTTTGGTATCAAAAAATTACTCAAAACGAAGGAGTTTGAATTTAGTTTTGACCTTCATCGACCTCTACTGGTGATTATTAGGAATTGCATACTTTTGCCCTTCTAAAATACAAAGTCTCAGATATAGACTGTATGGTCTCAGAGGATGAATTTAGATTCTAAGTCAATTCGATTAAGCAAAACAAAAAGTATTAATGTTGAATCTATTTCATGAAAAATATCTTCACTCTGATGATTAGATTTTGCAAGCAGTATCTTGAAATGATGTTCACTAATGAGTTCTGTTTTGTGGTGACTATATACTGCATGTTTAGTCATTGTTGTTAAGTGTACTGGCATCTGGCCTTTTGTTTTTGTTCAAGAGATACACCTTTATTAGTATTGGTGATATTATACGAATTTTGTAATATTCACATGTGGATACACATTACAATCTGATACAGTCTGTGACAATTATGTTTATCCAATTAAGTTTATCTTATACTGTATGTTAGAGTAAAGTGGAAAAAGCTGAACATGCAATGAATAAGATTAATATAATTCAATACAATGAGTTATAGTTGGAGTATTATTAATAATTAGCAGTCACTGCAATAGCAATAATATAATGCAGTATCATAATGTATGTATATTGTAATATTTGTAATTTGTTCACTTTGCATTAATCAGGTCTGAATTTTCTGTCAGTTTGGATCATAGCATCAATTCATTCATTTATTCATTTTCTTCGTCTGCCTATTTCTTTTCAAAATAGCTCAGATCTGATCCCAGACCATCCTGAACAGGTCACCAGGTCACTATAGATACTAAATAAAGAACAGCTTTGGAAGACAGAGTGAATTTTTTGATTGAGAACTAAAACCAAATATCAGAATAGGAGATTTTAGACATTTCACTCATTACTGTTCTCATTTTACTCCAGACTCAGTTAAGTTTAAAAACCCAAGCAAACATTCCATGTAGGACTAGACATCTTGATAGTAGACTACATGATTAACGGTCAACTCGTGTCACAGGGTTTTAAATCTAGACCTGCTTTTGTTGTTAAAAGCTTAGCTATCACCGTCCACATCCACTAGGTGGAATCAGAGACACAGTTGGAGAGAGAGTTACAGTAGAGCTGCGAAGTTATACAGTAAATAAGTATGCAGACAAACCATTTGAAAGAGATATAAAACCTTTATTCATGTATAAATTACAAACTTAAGGTTTGGCATGTGTTTGAATAAATTTATATTCCTTTAACATTGTGGATAAAAAAGGAGTTATGTTTTACTGTAATATTGTGCTTTAATAGATCTATTACATATTAATAGATCATATGTGTATTTCACATTGTAATTTCTGGATTTGTGTGTTTGATATATCATCTGAATTTCTGGCCTGGACAGACGTGAGGTTAACAGGGCTGGTTGTTGATGTTCATTAATAATTTGTGATGTGGGGCTTTGTATGGAGCTGTGAATGCACCAGGTTGCAGGGTACCACGTCCTTCTTCATCCACTTGACCCATGATAATATAGTTGAGACCTATCGGAAAGGAAAGAATGACCAGAAAGATTGATTAGTACTTTATTTTGGAGTAAATGGAAACGCTAACAATCTGTGGTGTATGTGCGTGTGTGTAAATCCAAGATTCTGATACCTCTGCGGAGCAACGGGCACTTCTTGCACTGTGATACCAGCTTAACTGACATGGTCTCTCCGACTTGCGTGATTGTTAGTCGACCTGCCTTGTAGGCCTTAATGATGGAGACGCTAACAAGAAGAGTGCCTCGGGGCCCAGGGGCCAGAGAGGTCACCTTCCCGGTTATCACTGGAAAAAGAAGGGGCTCAGTCAGAGCACAACATCTGATTGGTTACTTGTTGCATATGTGAACAGGTAACTTACCAAATTCACTGGCACAGAAACTGGTCTTGATGGTTCCATCTCTTTTACAGGCTTTGGCACAGAGAGGATTTTGAGGGACTAAAAACATAAAGAATGCATCAAAAA
Source organism: Oplegnathus fasciatus (assembly GCA_003416845.1). Classification (NCBI taxonomy): domain Eukaryota; kingdom Metazoa; phylum Chordata; class Actinopteri; order Centrarchiformes; family Oplegnathidae; genus Oplegnathus; species Oplegnathus fasciatus. The sequence continues at coordinate 2,466,018 of NTHP01000101.1, forward strand.
CGCACATTAGATATACATCTTCTGCACATTGACTCACAAGCACAGCGTGCCCATAACTTCACCCACCAGGCCTCTTTCCATTTGGCCTTGTGACAGGCACCCTCCTGTCCTGGCCTGTGGTGCCCTGTCCACGGCCTCTAGCGGGCTTGACTGGTTTGGGTCTCTCTGTGGGCACATATTTGGCGGTGGGGACTGTTGGCCGTGCAGTGGTGGCAGCAGGTTTGACTGCAGGTTTTCGGGGGATGGACCTCGTACCGGCTCCTGTGTCAACTATTGGTATCTGGGAACCACGCGGGACGCTGGTGTAGTGGGCGAGGAATCCATCAGATGTCACACTGAGGTCAGACACAAATTGGACCAGTAGCACGTTGCCGCTGGTAATGATGGGCCTGGACAGGAGACAGGTAGAAGACGAGGTGGAAAGTTAAGAAAAGTTGATTTAAAATGACTTTAAAGATGAACAAACAGCTTTAGAGATGTGTGTCACTTACTGTGGGGACTGATCGCCACAGTATCTGCCAATCAGACGTGAATCATCTGTCTCTCCACCATTAAAGAATGCCACATAGTCAAACCGACAATAGGTGTCAGCCTCCAAGACGAACTTTTCAAACTTCACCAGGATTACCTGGTACGCAAACAGAAACAAAAATATGACTTTAAATGATCACTTGTTGTTTTCCTTGTTGGGTGTGTAAAGACTTTGGAAAATAATATGTTTTGCATGCTGGGAGTGAGTGCGCTGCAGACCATATCAGGCTCCACAGTGATAAGCCAGGAGCAGCTGGTTCCTGGTGGGTATTTCTTGTCAGGCCAGTTGGGCGTCATGATTTCTCCCTGAGCCTTTGTTATCTTCCCTCCGCAGAACTGTTGGTCTGAAACAAGTCATACACACTCCATGAGGACAATGAAGGAAGATAACAGTAGACTATACTCTCAGTCTCTAATTTTAAAATAAATGTTTTCGCCTTGATGACTTTTTGACATTTAAGGTTGGAATTGTTGATCATATGTTACATCAATCACACTTACCAGGAAGCTAAAGATCTCCCAGCATGAAACTGGGACCTGTGCATAAGCAGCATAAGTGGGCCCCCTTGCAATCTTATTACATCACTTTTCATGCATTTACAAATAACTTGGTCTTTTGCTTCTTTATCATTTTTGGGCATTTCATGTTTTTATTATGGCACACAGTAGAGAGATAAGAGGAAATGAGGGGACAGAGAGGTGGAGCAATCCCCCATGGTTAGCACTTTAACCTCTAGGTTACCAGGGTGCCCCCATGTATAAATCACTTAAAAACAGCCAAACCCATGCATCTGGAGTGGTTATTAGGGTTATCAGTAATTATTTTTTTATACCACTTTTATTAAAATATTACTCAAATAAACATAAGCTTTATGAGCTCAGTGACATGAGAAGATGGAGGGAGGGTAAAATTACCAGCAAGGTAAACTAAGCTAAGCTGCTGGTAGTTTTGTTCAATCTCCTTTTGTAAAACAGGCGCAAGCAAAGCTGTTTTCCCTCAGATGGCCTTGTTTTTCTATCCTGTTTTGCTTTTCTCTTTTGGCAGCCTGACTTTGGTTTCTTGAAAGACATGAAAGTCTTTGATTCTGCTGCAAAAACATCTGTGCAGTTACAGTTTTGAGACAACCCCTTATTTCACCTCATTGCAGGAACGGACTAAACCATGTGTAACCCCGAGAGGCTCCAGTATGTTTTAGATGCAAGAAATTGTCGATCAAAAACTTTATTTAGCCACGGATAATAATTTACTAATAATGTAAAAATTTTAAATTGCTAATAACAACTTTTCAGGCTTTTTGAGGGCCCTCTCATGTTTGGGCCCTGGGTAGTTAGTTCCATTCTTCCCCTCACTACTACAGCCCTATGCAAGCTGTGTGATCTGGGAGAAGTAAATCCCATTTTCTTCTGTACTGTAAACACTACAGTGTCAATCGTTCATGAAATTGCTCAGCAAAACTCTGAAATATTCTGTACCACTTTCAAATAAGGCATCACTTATAAAGAGTTACAACTTGTAACTAATGCTTTATGAATGGTTAATAAATAATTCACTAATCATTTATAGGTCAGTTATTAACCATTAATAAGAAGGGACTGTGGATGAAAATTTGCTTTAAGATAACTCTGGTACAATACATCAGACATTTATGTTTAATATTGTACATGGTCCCTTACAAATAACATAAAAGAAATAAACAGATTTTGGGTTGCCATGTCTTTTGGCTCATATTTATCCCTCCTAGTTGATAATAATGGAGTTACACAGTAAATGCTGGTAAGCCAATAATAAATGCTTAATAAGTTGTTATTAAAGTTGGATTTTGGCTCAGATCCTCTGTAGTCTTTTTCCAGAAGGTAAGTGGTCATATGGCCCAATCAGTAAAAGGGAACCTGGCAACCCAAAAATTGTTCTTAGCCATTAGTTAAACTGTAGAAACCCTTTATAAAGGATGCCTTATTAGAGACTGGTACCGCATTGGAATGGCTGCTTCATTTCTAAGTATTTAAGTGTGCTGACATTGCTAACAAACTGGGAAAAGATGATAAAATGGACTACTGCCAATTTTAAGCTCCAGTTACATAGGCTTTATTTGTAATTAAGAATTTTGTTGGCATGAAGGTCTGAAAATCTCAAATACAAATTATTCTGAATAATTAGGTCAGTTGTTTTTCTTTGTTTTGGGACTTTTTGTAGAATCATTTGAAAGTGTTTGTGCAGCATTCTGGGCCTAGTTTATATAATTAGTGGTGTGTTGTACGCCCATGCAGGCTGGATATATTTGTATGCATGATATAAAAGAAAAAAGAAAAAAGCTTCTTCATCATGACTCTAAAATGCGACCACATACCATCGACGTACGGTTTGGCTCCACTGAAATAGGCCACAAACCCTCTACCCTGCGTCTCTGCGTCAGACACCATCTCCAACATCATGGTGTTTGTGGTAGAAATAAGAGCGCCGGGCCGGAAAGTTCCACAAAAACGACCTAGTTTTTGCACCAAGTTGGAATGGCCGTTGTAAACATCCAGATAGTCGTAGCGACATTGTGAGTCAGCCTCCAGGTCAAAAATGCGGAAGGAGAGCATGACCACATTCCCCTCTGGGACCTGGAGACCAAAGAGATCGTACATGAGTCAGACACTGAAAGACTGAGTGAGGAAGGAGTCATGTATTTAGACATGTTGCAGAGTACAGTGACTCACGGTGATACGCCAGGTGCATTTGCTATTGGGTTTGTAGAAGCTTGGGAACCCTTCACTGCCAACAAAGCCTGAGTCTGAGACCAGGTCTCCTCCACAGTAGAACACAGGCCTGTAATGGGGGAGACAGGAAGACAGTGGGGAGAGAGTGGTGAGAACATCATGGACAGCACTAATGGCATTGTAGTCCACTGAGACTCTCTCAACTCCCACAGATACAAGTATTTTGACTGACTTCCTTTAGCAGCCTGTCTCTAAACTCCAGCGCACTGAGGTATTAGAATATTCTGGAAAAACTGAGTGTACTGTAAGGAAACAAGTCTCTACAGGGCGTAGATGTTACTACATTTATTCTTGCATTTAATTTCCCTAATTAAAATCTGTAATTAGATGACCTAAGATTAAAGCAAGTCAAACAAAAAGGAAAGAAAAAGAGTCAAACCACCATCAGTTAACCACCAGTTATTTGTGTCATCACTTAAGCTCTGTAGCAAGAGCACATTTAGATGAAGATGATTTATTAACATGGACCCTTGTTTTCTCATACTGTACTCATCCATTTCAATCATGAAATATTACAGCCTTAAAGTAGATGTGAGGCCTCACTTTATTTGAAAAGTCAAGTGCCTGTTATGTATGGAGCCCCAAGTGTTCAATATTAAATAAACAAGTGAGTAATGAGTTCACTCTGTAGCTTCCTTGCAGCCTTTTATAAGCTAAAGAGGTTTAGCTACTGTGTCTGAGAACTGTGTTTATTTAATGCAGTGGCCTGTTCTGTACGTTAATTCAAAATAACTTTAGGATTGTTGTTGCTCTAGCTAAGAGGAGCTTGGTTGTTTATTTGTTGAGCTTAAGAGCTAGCTTGTGATTGGCTGAAAGGCGAGGGGGCGGTGACAACACCACTGTCATGACAAGTGGCATGAAGTAAAACATGACATAAAAATAACAGTGTCATTGGAAAAAATGCCATTATGGAATAAAAACAGACTTTAAATAATATGTATGAGGACATAAAATTGCTATCCAAAAAAAAAACTTCTTAATAATTTCTTCAGTTATTTCACAAATTGTTGGTTCATTTATATATTTTACTCAATTTATTCACGTTATTATTCATTTCACAATGTATCTTTTGTTTATTTAATATTGGACACTTTGGGGTTCCGTAGCTATGGAGTGACTGCACATAAAGGGGTTTAATATAATAGTGAGTGATTGGTTTGTGTTTGGGTTAGAATGTATTTTTGGGATTGTAGTTGAGTTTAAAGAGTAAAGGTTCTGGTTGCGGTTTGGGTTGAGGTCAGGCTTTCCAGAGTCTACAGAGAGGAAGCAAGTTGTCACAAATTGTCAAAAGTACAGTAACACATTGTCAGTGTTGGGGAGTAGTGAACTACATGTAATTAAACTAGTAGTTTAACTACATTTTGCAGTAGCTTGCTGGTAGTTCAGCTACATTCATATTTGCATAGTGATTCAAGTAGTTAAGTTACCTTTTTGCCATGTTTTGTGTAGTTAACTACTGAAACTACAAACAATTTTGGGGCATAAAAGGAAAGGAATAATTTTTTTTTATTTGACCATTGCTTCTCTACTGCCCAGATCGGATTGTTTTCTTTTAGGACAGGTTTAGGTCTCAGGGGTACCTGGACTCTAGTTTCTGGAAGGCAGATGTCTGATGGACATTGTATACAAAACCAAAGCTGACACTCCTAACACTTTCCCATGAATAGTGGGGTATCATTTCGTATCACATGTATTGTCAATTTGATCNNCTTTTTCTAAGTAGCTTTAGTTACCCAAACTAGATTTCTCCTTAGGGTAGCTTTGCTGTAGTTCTGTACTTCCAGTGTGAAGTAATTGGTAGCTTGCAAAGCTATGCTTTCAAAGTACAGATGGGTAACAAATTAAAGGATAAACCAACATAAAGTATCTTAATAAGGTGTTGGGCCACCATGTGCTGCCAGAACAGCTTCATTGCGCCTTGGCATTGATTCTACAAGT
>NTHP01000101.1:2471266-2502284 GCA_003416845.1 Oplegnathus fasciatus
CCTGAACTCTACTGGAGGGATGAACACCATTCTTCCAAAAGATATTCCCTCATTTGGTGTTTTGATGATGGAGGTGGAGAGCACTGTCTAACATGTCGGTTCAAAGTCTCTCATTGGTGTTCAATTGGTTTGAGATCTGGTGACAGCAAAGGCCATAGCATCTGATTCACATCATTTTCATACTCATCAAACCATTCAGTGACCCCTCGTGCCCTGTGGATGGGGACATTGTCATCCTGGAAGAGACCACTCCCATCAGGATAGAAATGTTTCATCATAGGATAAAGGTGATCATTCAGAACAACTTTGTACTGATTTGCTGTGACCCTTCCCTCTAAGGGGACAAGTGGACCCAAACCTCGCCAGCAAAATGCCCCCTACAGCATAACAGAGCCACTGGATCCCCTCACTGCAGGGGTCAAGGATTCAGGTTTTTCCTTTAATTTGTCACCCGTCTGTAGCTTCCCCAACACTTCACATTGTTGACTATTCTGTTACTTGATATTTAAGTATCAGTGATGAGCTATCTGAGTAAAGTGTGCCAACTTCAATATGAGCATAACCAAGCTGAATCCATGACCATCCGCATTTCTACCTTCATGTTGAAATGCACAGAAAACCTTTCATAAAATATTATGAAGAGTTGTCATTTTAGTAATGTTTCATCCCAGTAACAATGAGGCAACATATACTTTAACTACATTTCTATCTGACCAATAAACGTCAGAATCACCATACAGTATTAAAAACAGTTAGATATGAAGTTCACAACTGATGAGTGTCACAGTAATGTGGGTGAAAATCCATCTGAATGGCTGCCATGGTTTAAAAATGTTAGGGAACTACTTCTTTAGAGTCATAAAAATGAAGACGCATGGACACAAAAGATCTGCAGCTCAGATATAGCTGACGAGCACATCTTACAGCTGACAGACTATAGCAACCGCATAGTTATTGTGTCACTTCATGAAATAAATTGCAGAGTTCACTGCATGTCAAAGCTCATTTCACAGAAGGGAAAAATTCCTATTTCAGGCTGTTGCCAGCAGGGATACATGACACCCATTTATATGCTGTACTTGTGAGCCAAGAATATGGAGTTTTTATGAAGTTAATCTTCTGGGCCATTTTACATCTGTTTGTGGTGTGGAGGGTTGTTGTTTTTGGCTCAGCTGTGAAAATTATGTTGTTGAAGTTATACATGATGAAGTAAGAAAGTTAGAAAACCATTTGTCCATCATCACTCATTCTGAGGACGTAAACACATACTCAGAGGCAATGGAAAAACTGTTTCTCACAAACTACGAGCTCAGACAGCAGAACCCCAGCAAAGTCGGACTCTTGCTGATTACAGCCAAGATGTCCAGAGCCAGAGCCAAGTTGCTCTGATTCGACCCCACAGGCAGAACCAAAAGCATTAACATCTGCGGCGGCTCAGCCACTGCAGACTCAGCGTGCCTCACATCATGAGCCAAAAACCAACAGGACAACTCTGTGCCCAATCAAACAGTGAAGTGGAAAGAATTTACTTACTGAGACAGGAAAGAATTCAGAGTGCTTTTCATCCTAAAGTTGCAGGCTCGCTCTTGTGAACTCAATTAGATGACTTTGTGCTCAAACTAAGAATCATTTCCTTACCTAAAATCTCAACAAAGTCACATAAATGAAGATTATAATTCATTTCAAGAAGATACTTTCCATGACACATACACACTCTCCACACGCTGCGACCTCACCTGGTGAAATTGGTCTGCTGAGCCTTCGTCCATCCTAAACTCAGACACAGGAACAAGGAGAGACCCCAGATGCAGCCCACATACATCATGATGCAACGTGCACACAAAGCAAAGCAGACTATTGCAAGAAAAGGGAAATGGTAGCAGGAGGCAAGAGGTGAAAGACAGGGGGGGAGGACGAGGAGGAGGCCGCTCGCTCGGGATGGGCGGAGAGAATGGATGGGTGGGGAGGAATCGGACGGGGGAGAAAGCTCGAGAATGGATAAAGAGACGGACAGAGATGCTGTAAGGACAACAGCCGCGACAAAGAGCCATGAGGGGGGATGACGTGAGTGGGGAGGGAGGGAGGGAGGGAGGAGACGGCTTTAATTAGAGCCAGATGTTTCTCCGTAATAACCCTGCTTTCAGTGAAACAGGGGACATCTAGGAAAGAAGAGCAGGGGGGAGCAGTATCGGAAGCTGTGGCTGAAGCTTTGTGGACATTCAGATAGGAGTGTATCTTTACAGCAGATGTTTCTGGTTCTTCACGTGGTTGAAACTTGAGGTAAAAGAAGCTTGAAATTGGCTTTAGATGGCCATTAACTTCATTAACGTTCATCCTGGGTGTCTGGTCGATCATTATGGATGCACAGGTGGGGCCAGAGCCTGAGGCTCTATGGGCTGCAGCACTCAACTAGTAGGGCCATAAATCTTTACATTCCACAACAACGTGTGAGGCCTTTAATTTACTAAACAGAATCTTTTCTTAGTAGAATTATTAACTTTAGCCATCTATTTTAAACAACAAAATACATAGAGGATCCAAAAGGAGCTCCAATAGGACCTGATGAAGTAAGTAAGTAAAACGAACGATCTCTTTCCTCTCTCCGTATTTCCCCTACCCCCAGGGGCTCCTTTGGCTCCATAACATCTGAGCCAGAGAGCATCTATTGCCCTCGCAATCCACCAAGGCAAGAATAACACTCTCAAGGGGGGGAGTATTCTCAGTGTATTCATCAGCGAGCCAACCCTCTGGCCTAAATTACTGAGGCCTGTGGAGGGGATGCTGTTTCAATAATGCTATAACATCAGCCACTTTTACAGACTAAAGAGCTGCAACACCTTGATCAAAGTCTGGCGCAAGCAGGATGGCCAGCCCATAAAAACGCAAATGCAGAGTCTCCACAGAGGGAGTGGGTCTCCAGTTACATGTGGCATATGACTTTAGCTGATTTTTTTAGCACTGAGATTGAATTTATAATCTCTGAGATTTTACAGCCTGCTTGAAATAGTTTTGGTGCCGCAGGTGAAGACATGAGAACTTTAACAGTTTTGGTGCTCATGGTGAGCTGCAGAAATGAGCTTTCCCTGGTCCTGCTGTGCTGTGTTTGTGTTAACCCAGAGTCCTGATAAGAAGCAGCAGAGGCAGGAATGCAGTGACGTGCAGTCTGCTGGGGGGCGGACAGCGTCTGAGTGTGCACAACTGTGCAGCCACTGCCATTATGTGTGGGAGTAGCAGTGACCTTTACACTTAGCAGGAATCCAAGCCAAGGGTGTAGGTTTCTGCAATAACTCCTGACGAATCCTCCGAGCTGGACATGCATTCCTTTTGGAGAGTCAAAGGGAATAGCAGTGGGGGAGTAGATGACTGTTGTAACGTGGGGGATGACAGATGGATAAGGAGAGGAAGGGGTGGAGAAATCAGAAAAATGGAAAACAAAGTTAAATCGATCTGACAGAGAGACAGTTTAACAAAGTGAGAAGTTGTTTTTGAATGAACCCTGGAGTAAGGTCATGTTGCCTGAGCCAACAGATGACTGTATCATTACTCTACTCTATGTTCCCTCTGCAAAGTACTCCCCCATTATGTCCAAGATAATCTCTCACATTTATAAAAACACTATTCAATGTGACACTGCGCTGTGGAGGTGGAAAACAGGATGAAAACGAATGAGTGCGGCCGCGTGAATCCATCTGAGAAGGTGACGGAGCGAAAGTGATGATTTCATAACAATCGCAGACCCATCTGTTCTCTGTAATTGTGGTTCCTCTCAAGTTCACGCAGTTTAAAAAAAATATCAGTCGTCCAATTATGCAGTGCAGTACAGTTGGCCAAATTTCATGTGACCTCAGCAATAAATAGAAGCACAAGCACAGAGATAAAAGATTTAACTGGAAATGATGGTGTGCTGCTTTTATTCAGAGAGATCCTTCAAGAGCATTGCTGATGGAGCCAGGCACCACAGGCTCCAAGCTGTAAGTATGACATATCATCATCAACAACATATAAGATGCCTTAAAGAGCTCATCTGCTTCTCTCAGATTTAAAGAGGGAACTCAATAAGGCATAATAACATTTTCCTGGACACACTTCACTGTGCACTCCATGAGAATCAAAAGCTGAAACGCTCACAGCACCTCATTTAGTATTAAGAGGATGTTGCATTGAAGGGAAATCTTACAATAAGGACCACAATGTGGATGCATGTGTTGGTCTAACAACAGCCAAAATGAAGCGTACAGTATCACACTTAATGCTGCGAGCCTCCCCTCACTTTTCGTGGCAACTGCTCAGGAGACACATCATCATTTGCAAGTAAGTCCAAGGACAGTAATGACAATATCATACCTAAAGTGACACAGTGGAAACAGCAACGAAGCACCTTGAGCAACAGACACAAATACGTGGTGTATTTTCAAAAATGGAAAGCACAGCGGAAATTTTCAGACATCCTCATAGTCATGCATGACTTTGTTCACTGACTAATTGGCCAAACATTTGAGGTCAAAGAAAAGGAATTGTTGTTGCTGTGGTAGTGGTGCAGTATTTTTGCTACTTACAAGTAAATAAAAAGCAACATAAAAATGTATTTAAGACTTTTCCCTCTCTGTTTACTGTATACTCAATATAGTCTGCGTAGCAGTGTATAATACTACACTAATAGCAACTAAACCACCATCCCAGTCGGTGGGTATGTGTTAAAACAAAAAGTAAACATTCAGGCTTAGATTTCCACACGATGCATTTTCTGTTCAGTTTTCATCTTTAGCACACACCTACGGTGCTACAAATTATTCTTATATATTCTTATATTCTTATAGATACATATATATGTATATATATATATATATATATATATATATATATATATATATATGATGAATTAGCTGACATCTTTCCCTCTGAACACTGACAGATATTTTTGTGCCAGTGGGTCCACAACATGAATGTCCCTACAGGAGCTCACTGTTGTCATGGTGACACCTGGTGGTGAAAAGCTGAAACTTGAACTCGGGCGGCGGAGCTGCTGCGTGAGAGGTGGGTTCACTTCACTGTATTCAGTTACAGTGTAGTTTCATCATTTTCTGTGGACGAACCCCACCACCCCCTCACAGTCCTATATTTCCCCCAATAGCAATGTGTCATAGCCAGACCAGACACTATCAGTTCCATAGTGGTGATATCTTGTTAGGCTTCACCTGTCGGTCCGGTAGTCTGGTGTGCTGTGGACCGACAGGTGATTTGATTTGCAGCCAGTGTAGGCAGTCAGTCAGTCGGGGGCGCAGGGAAGAGTGCTTACCGCTGACCAAGCGACTGAAGAAAGAAAAAGAGACAAATGCCAGCGCTGCACTGTCAGCTGTCCTTCACCAAGCACGAAAAATCGCTAATAAAGGACTACATGTTTGAGTTAACAAGCATTTTTGAGAGCTAGGTAGGCTAAGCTATATCTGGCAGCTTCATTTTGAGCTGAAGATAAAGCCATAAAGAGCAGGAAGTAGCCTGTGCTAGTTATCAAGCTTTGGATACAATCTGTGTACTTCAAAATAAAAGTCGCCGGAAGCGACTCTCCCTGCTGGCTGCAACAGACTGTAGTAACCTACATTTTTGTTACCACTGCTTCTGCACGACTCTACTACGGCTGCCATTACTAGTGATAGACTAGTAATGGCATGAACCAGGACACCTCTCCTTTATTTTGCATGACTGTGGGGCCATGAAATGCATGAGCCACAATAGAGGTGTAATAATGTTATACAGTGATGTGCAAATCCTGCATGCACATGTTGATGACAAACACCTTTAAACTGAAGATGAGATGAGCGCTTTATAGATTTAAATGATAATATGACTTCACTGTTAGCGTGACTTCCAACACATGGTTCTTTATACTCTTAGAGAGAAGGGATTATAGTTTTAACAGCAGATAGATGGGACTAAGTACACATATCACTTGTATGCACGAATGTGTAGACTTAAGTGGTGTGTGTGTGTCAGTCTGTGTGTGTGTTAGTGTGAGGCTAAGACCACTTACATGTAATTAGGATAAATTAAAGAAAGAGGTTTATCTTTGTATTGATAATAAATTTATGCTTATTCATACAGGTCAGATAAGGTCCCAGAATTGCAGTCAAAATTGCATCTGCCCATTGTTGCACACCCACAAAGCACATGAAGCACACACAAAAGTACAAGTTGTCATAGGTACTGTTTTTCCAATATACATATATTTCATGATGTTCATCAATATAATAAGACATTGATAGATTTACACTACAATTATTTTATGTACTTTAGTTTTTCATTCAGTCTCCTCTACTTTACGTTGAGTCAACCTTGCTTAGTTTCTAATCCCATACCAAATGACAGCACAATAAATCTATCAATAAATAAAAGCAAAGGAAAAGAAAAAGATCAAATAAAACTGAGCACATTGCCCATGATCCTCCAGTCCTGTCCCTCCTGTAAGGCCAGATGACCAGGGGCAATATGGGCCTTCGTCCCAGAAACCCCAGTCCCAAAGAGAAATCAAAATCTTTCCTCAAAAATAAACAGATTTAAACAAAAAATATATCTTGTAGATAGAAACGGCAATCTGATGTAAACTGTAGAATCATTCTAAGCATTCTGGACAATTGAAGGTAAAAATACTTTTTTTCTCATTAACTTCCCATTTTCTTTACCTTTACCCATCAGTGTTTACACACAAACAATTCAGTGACATCTGGAGTTATTACTAAATTGATGCAAAAGAAAAAAACACAATATTTGGTTCAAAAATAAACATGTTAACATATATTAAGCAGAATATTGTATGTTTATAGCCATCCAGTGAACATTCAGAGACTCAGGTTCCCTCCTATCGCTGCATTCATCCCATTTAGGGGTGACGGTAAATGATGGGGAACATTCCCCCGCTCTGTACATATTACATGATGAAGGATTGGATCTTTCTTTCTGCTTGTTTTCTCCCAAGTTTGAATTACAAGTTCACAGGTTATAATTCAAACCTCGGAGGAGCATCTGAACACTTTTTCCACGTCGGCAACTTTCATTTTGGATCACCCCCAAATGACCTGAACGCGACGTTAAGTTGAGATCACTGAACAATTCTTGAGGTTGACATTAAGACAATATTCTCCACTGAATCGTGTTCCCATCTCACCAAAATCAACGAATCACAACAGAAAAAGTGCCACGGTGTTAAAATATATGCGCACTTCTTTTCATACAGACAATAAAGCAACAGAAAAAGAGAGCACTCACTTCATTTTCACCAATGTGACCAAATTGGTTGAGCACTCACGACAGCTGGATTTATGGATAACACAGAAGTCCTACCCCAATCAGTAGTGTTACTTCACTTCAGTCCACTGTGTGGTTAACTCCTGTAGGATGGCTAAAAGGACCATATTTGTAACCCTATAATGATTTTCTATTGCCAAAAACCCAATTTTACAGTTTACTAATATAGTTTTTGTCCTCATATATATTTTGGTAAATTGCTAATACCTTAAACCTGAGGATATAGGACCCCCTACTCCCCAAAACACCCCCATATTACAACACCAAACAATGCAGATTTATTAAAACGTTTTTCTTGATTTATGTCTAATAGCTATAGTTAGTTTATACGTCTTTCATTTTAGAACTTGGCAGCACTATGGAGACACAGAAAAAAGAAGAGTTGTGCTATTATTAGTTACAGGATCATGTGTCTAAAAACTTGTCACAGATTAAAGAAGCTCTTCAGACCTGGATACACATGGTGGGGGCAGACTGTATTTGAGATTTGAAGCATGCGGTCCTTAGGTTTTGGTTTAACTTGCATATGTTAGAATGGCACACTCACAAGCCAAACTGACACACCATATAAATAGTGTGTAATAGTTAAAAGGTCCTGTAATTGTAGATAAATAGGGTAAGGGTATAAGCTATTTAAAACAGACCGGGGTAGTTTGGATAACCTGTTTCTCTCCGCTTGTTTTTGATGGCAATTGGCAGCGTAAGCATGGAAATCTGGTCTTTGGTAATCTTCTGCAGTTTACTTTTGCTCTGTTTGGAGGACAACTTGCAGGGAGGAGTGGGTTTGTTAAGGTCGGGGTCCTTCCTAATAGAACTGGCCGGCAGATCTGTAACCTCTCTGCTTGTGTACTTCAGTGGTCAAGGAAACAACGTGCCCTCACTCTGAGATTTAAGCGGCCTAATCTGTCAGGATAAACTGGGGATATTCCCAAGACAGAGCTATTCTAACACACACACACACACATTGATGCACCTGCGCACACACAGACACACACACACACACACACTCTGTAGGATTCTGAATCAGTGAGTTGAGCAAAGGGGGGCAGGTTGGTCTACTCAGCTGGTGGGAAGATAAAAAGTCATGTTGAAAAGAGACAAGGCGACTAAGGCTTTACACACACTTGTTTTGAATTGTAGGTGGTTTTCGTGGTCTTTATATCTTTCCAGTGGCTGCAGCCTACTGTAAGATGTGAAAGCTAAATTTATACATTTTAGAAGTGTTAATGGCATTAGTGGCAGTAACGCATGAGCTGAGTTGCTTCCTGTTGAGCATTTATTAATGCAGGCCTGCAACCTTCAGTTTCATGAGACAGAGATTTGATTGGATATCTGAACTCCAACGATTTCAGAGCTTAGATTTACCACGACCACAAACAAAAACACTTTCAAATCCCCCAAAAAGAGCCATTTGCAGTTTTAAGGAATTTTAGGTTTATGTCATCTCATGTTCATGTGTACAAGGCCTTAGTTTGACAGAGCATTAAAAAAGAAGTGCATCATTTTGCCCTGCTCTCCTGCTCATGAAGTAGCCAAAAGGGTAGTATACACAGGAGTAGATGCCAACAAATGTAAAAGAATTGTTTAAGACCAAACCAGCGAGGGCACCAATGAAAGAAATAACAATAGAAGCCTCTCCCTTGTTGCTTGGCAGTGTATAACGCACGGAGCTGAATTACAAAAAACACACCAGACAGAGGTAAAGAGGAGCTCACTGCTGTTGGCAGCAAATAGTACTGATTGCACACTTCCTCTTTACCTGTCTGTTTCACACAAAAATATACTATAATAAAAAATAGAATCTATTATATTTAAAAAAGAAAAAAGGCCTTAACTATAGGGAGAAACACTGAGACAGAACCACTGCGCTAGCAAAACACTCTTCAAAGGAGTGCTTCTAGTTTTTGAATAATTGCTTCTCGCGTTTCCTGTCGCTAACCTTTGACTGTAAATTTCTGAGCCTACCCCCAAAGTTGCTGGACTAAAACTCAACTGTAAATTTGACATTTTTCCTCATTAGCCTCGGCCCCTGTTTGCCCCTGTTTGCAAATAAGGCTGAATTGTCTCTTCTTCTTCTTTTTTTTTTTTAATGTGCTCTTCACGTGGAGAGGTTTTGCTGCACGAGGATCTCCTTTGGCCAGGCTATTGACCAGCCAGACAGCGCCATCAAAAACAAGGTTGTTTGTGCATTTTAAACAGATTCCTTTTTCTGCAGTCAGCCACTCCCTCTACACGAGCTAAAAGTGTGAGGGCGTGTTTGACTGGAAATGTTCTACAGTAACTAATAGCAGTGACTGGAGACTAAGGCTTTTCAGTGTCCATGTAAGTAACACGCCAGTGGGAATGAACCTTTGCTTTATGGAAATTAATCAATTATCAATTTATGCAACGGCCCCATTTAATCCCCTGGCACTAGAATTGTTTTGCAAGCCCATATCCACAGTTTGACATTAATGACATCTCCACAGTATACTGTAAGTGTAATGTTAAGATAACATCACCAATATTACAAAAGAAAATAATTTGGACAGATTGAAAGTCTAATCATATCTATCCAAAACTTACCCTTACAGCTATTAACTATAACTATTTTCTCCTATGGTTTGTATGACCGACGTTTTCGACACAAGTTTCATCGCGTGTATTTTTTTTTTTAAAGATACTTACACTTACATGTGCTACGGTAAGACCATTTGCACTAGACTGCAATGAAGGAATGTTTTCGAAATAAGACACTACGTAATATTTAAATAAAATAGAAACATCTACAGACATTGGTCCAACTGTACTATGGCAGTTTTGAAATCATCAGAAGAAACTGAGGTGTTCAAGCATGCTGAGACACAGAAGATGGTTGGGGGTGTTAAAGACATTACAGATGAAAGTTATTAAGAGGAGAGAGAGAGATGGAGAAAGAGAAATGACACTCAGATGGAAAGGACTGGGAATGATGATTACTAGGGGTTAGTTTAACAATTCATGCATTATTTGTATGTTTGATCAATATCAGTGAGCATTAACTCTCTCTGAAAGCCGGCAAAGAAGCTAAGACTTGAATTTTCGATGGCATCGAGTTATAGAAATCTGGAGCTGAAGTAAGAGTGACCTGGGGAATTTTTAAGGGCAGTTTTGTCTATGTGATAGCTCCAATTTTTATAACTTGATGATCTTTTTTTAGTACAAGTTTTAGTTCTCTGGCTTATTTTGGACTGTCTTGGTGGACACGAGTAACACAGATGGACTCGAAAAATGAACTGGTATTTCCTCAGTTAAATGGAGACTAACTCCATTGTGCAAAAATACACCAAAAAGAGAGAGTAAGCAGGGGACAGACAGATGATGATAACATGCA
Source organism: Oplegnathus fasciatus (assembly GCA_003416845.1). Classification (NCBI taxonomy): domain Eukaryota; kingdom Metazoa; phylum Chordata; class Actinopteri; order Centrarchiformes; family Oplegnathidae; genus Oplegnathus; species Oplegnathus fasciatus. The sequence continues at coordinate 2,481,918 of NTHP01000101.1, forward strand.
AGATACACACTTTGATTAATAGGCAGTATTTAACGCTGAAGCATACGTAAAATTAATACAAAAATTAAAAAATACAAAATGCACACACACACGCACACACACCTACAAAACAGTATATATCAGAATAAAACTCTACAAAGAACTATATATATCAGTTATGTAACAATTATCGCCAATCGTTGTTTCCTTTTCTGTTGTTGCATCGTCACAAGTGTTTGGTTCTCGGTATGGCAGGTTAGAAAAGCCAAGAGTACCCAGAAAGGAGACAGGGCCACACACTCACAGGACAAATATTGACAGGGGTCCAGAGGCGAGGTGGTGGAAGTGGGGGAGCCATGGGGCCCTGAAGGGTTTAGGGGTGTTATATCGAGGCTAATCTGGGAGATATATATAATAAATTATTTTCTCATGGTTAATTTTGTAATCAATTTGAGGGTTTTTTTCTGTAGCAAGGAAGTTGGGATTAGACTGGGGTAGGAGCAATTCTTCTTAGGTGCTGAAGTACACTGTAGAAAGAAAGAAAGGAAAAAGAAAGGTGATGAAATTAATACATCAGCACAAAAAAAACAATATTAGATTTGTTCAAATGAATATAATTTTGTTTTTGTCTCAAGTGAATTGTATTTTTCATTCAGAGAGTTGCACTAAATTATATACGTGTAGACTATGTGAAAGAATTTCTTTCACAGTTTTACAATTGACTCATTCCACTGAGATAACAATGACAAATCTACGTGCACAAACAACTCAAGAGGATTCTTACCAATAATGACGATGAGGACAATCACGCATATCACACCCAGGATAATCATCATCTGTGGATTTTCAGAAACACTCATTAGAGAAGCAGTCAAATTTGCCATTTTTTCAATTTTACCACAAAATACAAAGCAAAGGCAAGATGAAGTTCTCGTAGCCCTGACAACATTTCTGACAATAATTCACACCAAAATTTCACCTGCCCCTGTCTGTATTATTATTTATGCTCACATATTATGAATGTCTCAACTGCCGTCTAATCCCCGGTTAAATTAACCTCAAAGGCCTCAAATTCCAGCACTCTCAGATTTTTATAACATTGCTGCATAGCATGAATGCCATGATGGCAGCACGATGATTCCTAAGGCAACATGCCATTGTGTAATCCCATGAGGATGATGATAGAACTTCTACCCCAAAACAATGATATTGAAGCTTGTGAGCAAATCCTATAGCAGACAGTTGCGATTGGCCACACATTCCTCGAGCCTTTCCTTTTTGTGTTTTCCATTCGTCTGTAAACAGGACAGTTTAAGGCAGCCTTTATACACCGTATTTGCTATTCGAGTAAGCACGTCTGCATGTCCTCACCTTGGCATTCTTCCACCAGTATTTATTCTTCAGTTTTGCAGCGCTGGTCTCAAACTGAGAGGCTCCAGCCTGCAGGGCGTCAGCCCTATCGTCCAGTTCTGACAGCTTCTGATCACGCTCCAGAACCTTATCCACGTTTACACGCATGATATCCACCACCTGAGGAAAGACACGCAAAGCAATGTGGTGTTCATCAGCTATCAAGACAGAATGACTGTGTGTGAGGGTCTGACAGGATGGAGCTGAACTGTTCGTTATGGATTATGATTGAAAGTTGTTTTGTGAGTTGTCAAATGATGGTTTTAAGTATTATACTATTAAGTGACTAGAGTTAAACCCATCCATTTGTATAGTATGTAGGCAAGCAGAGAGGACTGAGTTACCAGTAAGTGACCAATGAACGATGGTAAAATCATCACGTCCACATCTGAGCCTCACGACATGACTTTGGGTTTGCAGTGAGGTGTGTACTCACCTCATCGACCTGTGCCTGTGTCTGCTGCAGACGACGGTTGCTGGTGAGGTTGGGAGGTTGATTCCCTCCCTCTGCTGCAGGGGCTCCAGCGGCTGGGGCAGACCTAATGATAAGAAAAATACAAATATCCAGTGGTTATATAGAGCATACTGACCAAAAAGAAGTTTAGAAGTATGTATTAGGTAGTATTATGTGTATTATGATGTGTTAAATACATCACCACAATTTTATTTTAAGAATGATTAATGTTCTCCTTGCCCCACTCTTGCTCTTTGATATTTTCTATGTGTAATCATATGTACTTTTGGAAGGGGTAAAACAAAAAAGCAAATACATAATGTGGGGTATTCACAAATCTATTATTTTGGGGGACCTTGTGTTGTCTTTAATTCACTCAGTTGTTAGTATATTTATTTTGCTGTGGATTTGCTGGGAGCAATAAGATAATGACAATGTGATGGAGACATGACTGGTACTTTGCCGTGTATCAAAAGGATGTAAAAGTACTAACATTTATACGATTGAAGATTGAAGTTGGAATCAGATTTAATTTAATGAGGATTTGGAATATTTACTGCGTTCCAAAAATGAACAATTCCATATGCTTAGCGCTGAAGAGTCAGGATAATAAACTTTTATCACAAAAAGGATCAACTACTGTAGGCTTTGCAAAAGTCAATTTGCTTTGTCATGTCATGTTGTATTGCGACCTACATAGTCCTATTCTTCTGGATGCACTATGCACCGATAATGACCTCAGTGAGAGACAGGCCGTTTAAGTGAGAGTGTCATTTACCACTGAAAAGTGAAAGCTCCATGAAAAATGTCTCGTCTTCATGTTAACATGTATTTGTACCTCTGCTCTTTGCAGCAGGAGAAACAAATACACCAGAAATAGTATATAAAACAGTATATAAAAATTAGAGAGTAATTTATGAATGTTCATTTAATATTTACAAAGACCTGATGTGGATCCACAGGAACAGAATCACTTCTGTTTCCTTTATTTTCTTTTTGTACATTGGAGACTAATTCTGTTACATGAATGAAAGCATGAACAAAAACCTGTGTTGAGTGACAGCTTTAAACACATAGCAAAAACTACAGAGCAAGTGTATATCTCATGCAGGCGAATCATTAGTGATCCAAGACTCATCAAAAACACAGAGCACAGCATCATGTAACAGCTGAGCAACAACCTTCCTAAATAAACAGAAATGGCTGAATTTTTAAATTCGTCAGATTCACCAAATATGCATTATTCTCCTAATTCTGTGACAGGCTATACTTTTCTAAGATTAGAAAGGAAAATGCATCACAGAAATGTTCTTTTACTGTAAATACATGTATTTTTCTTCTGAAATGCATTAGGACAGAGGTTTTTATAAAAAATGAAGTTGCTGAAAGATAGGGCAGATCATCTAGATGTTCCTAAACCTAGTGGGACTGTTTCCAGCACAAGAATTAAGCCTAGTTCTTTACTAAGCACATTTTTCGAATAATATCTCTAGTTCATTTTGTTTTATTCTGGGACTAGAATTAGTCCTTGTTAAGGCTACAAAAAAACCTGCAAAAGCCTTTTCTGTGCTACTGAACCGAACTTTATTTCTGTGATTTCCACAAGGTAAATCAGGGGAAACAAAGTTATCTAATTTACATGTAACTCTGCATATCATCACTGAAATGCAAAATGGACAGCACGAACACCACACAAAGCAAGCACAAAAACAGTACCATTGATTAACCATAATAATAAAATGAACAACAAGCTAGTCTCAAATAATTTTGAATAGGACTATCTCAACCTACTAATATCAGTTTGCCTTCAATAATATGTGCTCATGTGTCTGTAACAGTCTTAAAAATGAAAAAGTCTTAAAAGACTTAAAATACCTACATGTTGCATGTAGTGTGGAACAGCTCAGCATGCTTAATCTAGCATGCTTTATTGGTATCTATAAATCCATATAAATCAATAGAATTACAAAATGATATGGTCTCCAAAATTAGACAGTGAAACTGATACTACTAAGGCTGTAGTATCTTCTGATGTATATATACCTTAGTTGTAACTAAGCTACACTACTAATGTGGGACAAAACTCTGTATAAAGGTCACCTTTACACGCTCGCACATTACTAATCCTCTAACAACAACAAATCCTTCTGAATAGTTGGCCTGATGGTGCTGGTGGTCCCTATCGGCTGCCAACCAGCCCCAACAGAAACAGGCAATATAAAACACTCAGGGCTACCTGTGATATATGTAATGGTGAATTATTATTATGGGTAAGATATATATGTAGAAAACATATATATTCTTTAATTTTGTGTGATTATCAGTCTATAATTACAGTATGTTTACAAATCAGCAACTGTGTGCTGGTGCAAAAACTTGATGAAGAATTGTCAAAATCCACTGCCTAATATTAAACTATAAAAACATCTATGTAATTACTGTACGCTTCTTTTCACTTGCCAGCAACGAGTATCACCACAAAGGTGCAATGTGTGCACAGGTTCACGCTATTATCACCTCTGAACTGGCACCCCAACCAATCAGGAAGAGTTGCTAGTGCTGTGACAAGACTTCTCGCCAGCTTCCACATCCTGTGAACACCGCCTACTGTGGTTCATGGAGGGACAAAGTGGAAGCTCCACGCCCAGGCGGGGCAACTGTTTCTAATCTGTGCACAGTCTTCACTTTTAATTGAAAATGATAGACTGAATTGGCTCTGTGCATGCTCCACAGATTATGGCACAGGGGATAGCAACATGAGGCTAAGCAACAGAACAGAAACAACAGGAATTCACTTCAAACTCCAAAAAATGCAAAGCGACCTCTGATCTGATGAAGGCCGCTAACCTGACATGCTGGGTTGGTATGGTTTCACGTTCCTCTCTCTACAGTCCACTGCTAATGTCAGATTTGCTGTGAAAGCTAAATATATTCAACCCTCTTTCAAGACAGAGCTTATAAACATAGTCTCGCCCTGTGGTTTTCCTAAGAGGGCTCCTGCTACATTGACGGGTCTGTGCGAGGTTTTCAGGGGTCCCCAATGAAAAGAGGAATAATTTAAACACTTATCCTACACCCTCTGTGCCCTCAAAGAAGATATATCGATATATAGATAGAATACTATCACATCATTTACATTTGATTTAAACTAACCACTAAAAAATGATAATAAAACTAACGGATTTCTGTTTGTTTAGTCGCTGTCATGAAAAAGCATGCTGTCTGACTTTGAGCACTGGAGAGCGACATTTCAGCACTGGACAGCGCCACAGCTGCTCAGACCAGAAACTGTCTGATCCCAGCATCACTATCCCAATCTGTTTGATGTTACTGAACTGGAACCTTAAACCCACTGCACTCGCTCCTCTCATTTCTGACCGTGTACACGGGCGCACCAGGCCCTACATAATGTCCTGTAATGCATCACGTTTCACGACGAGCACGACGGGCCTATAAATACAGCGAAAGCCTCACCACATCGAGGGCGGGGAGGTTTCCTTATGATTTGAAGCACTTGGGTGAACAATTATAACCAGGTTTTGGGTGACAGATAGCCCGCAGAGGGGACGTTCACAGACGTGTTGCCACAGCTAAAAGACATGTCGTGTGTTGGCACCAGGCTATTTCAACGTTTTAACTTCCTGCTATACAAAAACTGACAGTCGAGGTTGTCACGGCTATCTTTCCTTAGCCTACCCTTTGTGTATGTGCTTCATGTGTAGCCGAAAACAGAAAGGGACAAATAAGGCACTGGAGGAGAGACATTTTACAGGATTAATTAGCCCCTGAAGACGCAAACAGGCTGAAATATGGTGAGATATATAGCTGTCCGCCCTCGCACGACAATCGACGACATACAGTAGGAGGCTAGGCTATCCCCACCCCCCGCTGTAGGTTGCAAATATCATGTAAACTAGGCCTAAGCCTACCTCGGAGCTAATAATATCATCGTCTATAAGAAGGTCTGAAGAGTATTCGTCGAATAATGTCGAAGCTTTAAATGTTCAACATTGTGTCCTTGCTGTTTCTAGAAGAAACCTCATCGTCACCTGCGGTTCAGCGACACACACACACACATAAAAAAAATAAAAATAAGGCCGGGAAATGTTCCGTAAGGACAAAAAGGCTTTATTGTGCACGATGTTTTGTGAGTGTGGTTTTAATTAGCCTGTGGGTAATCGCACAGACGGTGTCCTTTTCAAATCAAACCAGTCCAAACTGGAAAAATAATGCGTGCGTGCGCGCTGGCTCCGGAGAAAAAAGGCACCAGATGACTAAATAAAAGAGGCACGCGATAAACACGGAGCTCGTTCACCGTGTAAGCGTCAAAAATGAGGCTAATAACGCGTTTAATAACAGATAAAGCCGATGCCACCGTCTGCTCCAAGGTTAGGCCGACGCGTTAGCCTCTCTCACTTGTACGTTTGGCTCATATTATCAGAGAAACACGGCTGTAAAATTAAATTCAGCAGCGACAGAAAGCGGTGATACGCCGACTAATGTGACACCAGTGAAATAACCTCAGTATTTGATGGCAAAGACACACAGGAGACCATTCACACAGCATGAATCCCAAATAGCCTGCCAGCATCAGTCGTGAGGACGAAATTGGAATTCATTAATAAATCAGGATTTTTTTAAAAAAACGGCTTTAACACGATGATGTACTTACATTTTCCTGGTAGTGTTGGCTAGACAGCTGTGCTGAAACCCGGACTGGAAATGTTAGCGCGTGCTAAGTGGCTGGCAGATGGATGTGGATTGCCTTCTGCGCTCCTCTCTACCCTCTGGCACCCTTTGGTTGGTTATTGTGGCGTTTCCCTGCCTATATAGCCTGGGAGGACTTCTGGCTCGTATGTGCCGCCGAGATGTGTCCCCTCGCTACAAAACCTTTCCTCTTCCTATTTCTACGGCGATGCGGCACCTGCAGGCTATGACTGGAGCCCGGCGCTGTCAGAGTCCGTGCAGTAATGAAGGTGTAATAAACAGCCGCCTGGATTAGGTGGACAAAGATGGCTCGGTGACGTCAATCGCGGCGAGTTTCATGTTGAAATGGGGGGCCGGAGACATCAAACACGCCGTTTTAACGCCCAGGACTGCGCTGTTTTTGTCTCCAGATGCTGTTATTGGGACTCTGGGCACATTTCCTTTACAGGCAATACATGTCATGGTCATACTTGGGTTTAAAGCTCCAGTTAAGGAGCTTATTTTGATTGCAAGTCTGTATGTCAACAAAATGGCGTTCCTCGAAAGGGGGTGTGGCGAGCTTCGCAGTAGGTGCCTGGTTATCATTCATAGTAAATATGGATGTAGTGGAGAGTAAACCCACCTGAAAGCAATTTGCCAACCAGACTATGATTTCAGGCTGGCGTTAATCTGCATTACATTCAGTATGGAACTGTAAATTGTACAAGTCTGACATAATTAATGTGAGGATAGGGTCTTTTAAGGCGCATGTTTGGCCCTTGGGGCCCCAGAGAGGTTGAAGAGTTTTCCAAGCAAAGTAAAACAAGAACTACCAATCATTACAGAATCCTTACAGAAGTCTTGTTCTAATTATTCGATTCATACTCAGTAACTTTTTGCACAAAACAAAATTGAATTTTCAAAATAACAATAAGTGTATGATGACCCATAACATCGTTTTAGCCTTCTCTGTAAAACAGCAGTCTAAGCCGACAAGGAAATACATACAAATGTTGATTAATGTTTGTTTCTTAATTTGTTAGTGTGAATTAAATGTACATTTTGCCCTTGAGTGCCCTTGCTGATAATAGTCTTGAATCTATTATCCTCATAGACAAAGACAGGAAGGAGAGATGATAATGTTATTAAGTGGTAGAATTTGCTGAATTTCTGTGGAAGCAACTGTCGCCTAGAACAGGATCTAATCAATAATCTGTACATCAATAGGCCTCAGCGGGTCTTGTCTTTGGCACCATTTCATGCGAAGAAGCCTCACTAACATGTCTGTAATAGGGATAAATAAGTATACATAAAATAACAATATATACAGATCCTTGACTGGTTTATAGACCTGAAGGCATCTGCTGTCCTGTTGGCTTAGATTTTCATAAAAAGTCTAAAAAAAAATACAGATTTTTGAATGCAGTGTCCCTCATAAAAAATGTATATAATGTATGTAATGTATGTAATGTATGTACAATGTGTAGCTACATTTCTTTTGTACATCCAAGTGTTCAATGTTTTGCTGGCGATTAACACTGGAGGAATCCCTCGTCAGGTTAAATCCAATCACTCAAACATCCAGTTACATATTGAACCTACTAAACCTAACTTAACCTCACTTGACACATCAATTGGCTTTCTCCCCAGCATTAGTCCCACAGGCGCAAGTAAATTACACAAGCTGAAATCTCATGTGAGTCTGTACGTCCACTCTCAAGCTCAACACTGAACCTTTGCTAGACCAATTACATTTTAGATGTTCTCTAGAATAGTTTCAGTTAAATGGATAAATACATATTTGTTTAAGAAGCATCTGTGTACCACTCACGTTTCTTATCCTCAAGCTTTCTACAGCAGTGTGGTTTGGACAAAACACTGTTTTCAACATGGACTTCATGTCAGTAGTAAAACGTAGTGGCTGAATGTGAGATTATTGAAGGAAGCTCACTGGTAACTGGGTAACATGACTGAATGTACATATAGGCTAAATGTACGTTTTACTTTTTTCAGTTATGATCAGCAGAGAAACACACAAAAGGCTTATTTGTCAAACTCTCCAGTTATACATATTACAGAATGGGACATTATGGAAGCAGCACTAAACTGAAGAACTTCTTCAAACAAAAACATTTATCTGTCTCATCAAAAACAGATAAATAGAAGCATTTAGTGGCATACTGTGGCTAAAGATTACATAACAAGACATTTTCTGTAGGGAGCCATAAGTTAGTAATATTACCGTCAAAACTAAACAAAAATATTTGAAGACAGACAGGTGATCTTTTCATAACACCACGTATTTCTGACATAACAGAGTTTCTCTCCACCTGCTATTTGGCCATTAATAACATCATCAACAGCTGACTGTTTTATCCACTTTCACCTATTTAATCCTCCATTTTTGATATATAACCTATATAATCACATATCTTCACTGCAACTGCAAATATTTACTACATGTGAATGTGTAGTAAATAACTGCACAGGTGAATCATTTGTTAATCAGAATTGACAAATTGTCATCTGAACATTGTATGCACAAGCGATGTACTGTATATATTGTGTGGTACCAAAGAGAATGCACGTATGTTCAATATTGTAGTTCATAGGTTAACTTGGTCTATATTCTCAGAGCCCACATGGTGGTGCCATAAGACAGCTTTGTTTCATTGCTAACATCCCTAAAAAGTCGGTGGGGAGGTAGCTGCCCCCCCTCATGGTTTGGACGTCAGTGATATTGTGGAGAATGTGCAGCTGTCATGTCACACAAAATTTTGTTATCAACTTAGAGCACACTAGTCAGTTATTATCCCTGAGTTTGTCTTGTCTTCAGTTGCTATCTGCAGCACACTAACCCTGTATACTCCAGCCCTGTTAGAGTATACTGCCGCCTTTAGAAGACAAAGACAAAATCCTTTTAAGTTTTGTGACGTATTTTGTATTTACATGCACATGGTGCTGTTTGTGCAAAACTGTAACTTTATGCAAAGTAAACATTATATATTATACATCTTATATTTTATTTATTAAGCAAAATTTTGATGTCGACTTTTAAAAGGTCGAAACAAATTAAACTTAAATTTGTAGGTCAGGTGGATATTTTTCCCAATTGTATAGTTTTCCTCTTCACCCTTACGGACAAAAAAGAAATGCCAATAATAATCAGATTTAAAGATTTGGGAAGAATGATCACAATGTGCTACTGCATCCTTGTTATTGCAGATCTGTTTGCAGCCAAACCAAGGTTTCACCACAACACCACAAATGGTACAGTTGCTCTATGATGTTTTCACTTCCATCACTGCATGTGCCATATTCAATTTGGCTACTTATTCAGCTTATTTGCTTATTGAAATACATGCTATTCAAAATGCATGTTAAATATAGCAAACCATACTAATTAAATGATGTCAGATTTATATATCTGTGTACTTGTCTTTAGACAGAATTAAAGGAACACAAAACAACATTTTTCACATGATATATTTTGATTTCATTAAGTTACACAATTCCGACAATACGACCAGGAAACTGTTCTGGATAGAAGCTTTGAACAAATTCATTGTCATGTATAACCTGTAACTATTTCTCCCACACTGTGGATGAGGGAAGAATCGTAATGTGAGGGAGATACAGGTACACCACTTGTATTGTACAGCTCAGACACGCAAGTCTTGATCTATAATTGATCAAAGCCTTGAGCCGTGACTTCTTCTGAAAAATTGAGGCAGACATGACCCCCCCCCAAACGCTCCCACAATTCCTCTGCTCCACAGTCCAAGTCTAAAATGTTAGTAGAGAGACTTGAAGTATGGAATATTCTGCTCAGACATGATGAACCATAGACAGAAAACATAAAATAAAGCCTTGTCTGGACAAACTGGCACTCAAAATTATAAAAGAGAATATCAACCTTTATGTTTCAGTTAAGTCTCCTGGGTTTGGCTCATCACTGACATTGCTGTGTTTTTTCCAGTCTTATATGGATCTAGTGGAAGGAACTTTTGTGCACTTTCAGCTGACAGAAAACTGCCATAGTTTTCCCTTCAGGGCTCTAGAGAACAGGTCTCCACATGAAACACAGTCAAAGAAGCAGTTGCAACAGAGCTGGGAAATTTATTTTTTGTTTAAAAGTGCCTTTACAGTACCCCATGAGGTATACAATTTTGATGAGTGTTGTCAGTGAGGTTGTCAGTACCTGACTGAAAGGTTTTGTGTAGAAGACATTATCGTATGGAGCTACACACACACTGTATGAACAAGAATCTCAATTTCATGGCACAATCTCATGAGAATAGAAAAAAAAAGACAATGAATCCAGAATCAATGTTTTACATGATAAAATCCTGCTATTTAAAAGTGAGGATTTCATTCACAGTTGTGGTCCTATTTTGCATTTACTCACATCCCAACAATCACAAAAGGTGTGCGGCACCAAAACTACCCCTTAGCCCCTCAAAAGCCTGAAGCACAAATGTCTAAACAACCAAATAAAAACATCCCTGGTGAGGTTCCTGACTTTCGGAAATAAACCTTTCTATATATTGCTTATTTTTTTGGATGCATTTGTGCAAAAAATCTCAGTGACAATGAACATTAACCAAAAGTAAACCCATACACACCTGGGACATCACTAAGTGGTTTCGTGTAAGGAGTGATATTGCACTGCTTTTCAACAAACAGAAGGTATTATACTGGTGCCAGACATCCGTCAGTACACCCAGGATACAGGCACCCACTGTGGGGTGGAGGTGGCACGCTCCATGGCCTCCTCCACACCTTTCACGCTTTCATCCACGTCGTTGTTGACAAGAACCACATCAAAGAAGTGTCTATATGTGGCGGAAATGGCGTCCGACTCTTTCTGGATCATCTGCAGGTTTTCCGTCTAGGAGACAAAACACAGGGGATTAGCAGTTGTTGGCCGAAGGAGGCGTTTCAAAGTACTCCAGTGTATTCAGATTAAGATTTAGCACCTGGGCGGCCGTGATGGTCGGAGCGATGAACACCACCAGAGGTGCAAAGTCAGCAGTCCGCAAGACTTTCAAGGTCTGCATTAAAATGTAAAAAAAAAAAGAAAGAAAAGAGAAGAATTTCGTTGATTAACTACATGGAAACAGCTTGTACAGAGATATAAGGGGTGCAGCTTTAATTATAAACCTTTTAAGTATTTAACAGGATAGTACATTTCGGGGGGAATTTTATCTTTTTTTTGTCCAATTAGAGTGAGACAAACAGATACGTCTGGTATGTCTCTGCATGTAGTCTGTACTATAAAGTATATCAGTAGGAACAGAAGCAGTTCAATGTAGGTCTAACTTACCAATACCTACACATCTGAATGTATGAATTTATATTGCTTATTTACACATGAGTTGTTAATTAAAGAAATAAGATTATATATTTCAAATGTTTCGCTCCCTGTTGACTTGCAAACAGCCACAGTAGTGAAAAAGTAGTTATAAATGATAATGCAATTGTTGAGAATCTGTATGTGCTTGACAGACAAGAATAAGGTCAGGCTAATGAATACAAGGTATTAAACACAGTCAGCATTGAAGGTGTATCTTCCTGCCTTTGAATAGTTAATGTCACCATTTTAAATACTGCTCAAAAGAGGCATACAAAGCCACCCTTTGACTCTGGGTGATTAAAATAACAGTACAATCTCCCTCAGTCATAACTATTCCTTTCATGTTGTGTCTCCAGAACAACCTGTGAGTGCTAACCTGTGGCTCTACATCCAGCAGCGCGATTTTGCCTTGCTCGTGGATCTTCTGGATGGTCTCAATTTTGGTACCGAACATATTTCCCTGGAAGCTGCCGTACTCCAGCAGCTCATTTCCAGAGATGCACTTGGTCATGGCTTCATTGGAGATGAAGTAATATTCCTGTCCATTCTCCTCGTCCTTACGCTGGGGTCTGGTGGTGTCTGTGCAGACGGTTGAAGACTTAGCCAAAAGGACAATACGGCAAACTTAGTGGCTTTCTTGAAAGAAAAAACAAACTCTATGGGTCTACTCACGTGGTGCAGGGTAGGAAAATTTGTCAGGGTATTTGGTCAATAGTGCATTTTTGATATGGCTCCTTCCTACGCCAGGTGCACCTGAAAAGGACATTTCAATCAAACATTAACCTTCATGTCTGAATCTTTAGTTGCAGAGAAATACCCACAATTAAACTACCTTTAAATTGTTTGAGGTTGTATTGAGAGTTCTGTACATTAGCAAGATTTGTTACAATTAAACTAAAATACATGTACAGTACTTTGAGATATATTGTGATATAAAGTTCCAGCAGTTTACAATTTTTTTCGAGAACACGTGGATCAGTGCGGATGATCAGAAATGTCTTATTATACCTTTAAGAATTTGATACCACTAATAAATAATGTATGTAATAATATAATAAGCACGCTTACCAATAAGCACCAGTGTTTTCCTTTTAAAAGCAGGGAGCTGAACAACCTCCTCATAAGAAATCACATCCAGCTGGTCAAAAACTGCAAAAAAAGGGATTTTGTGTTAGACAAACCCATACTACAGTGCAACTGAGGAAACCTGATTCCAGAGCTACACTCACTGGAGCTGTGTTTAGCCAGGTACTTGTCTTTGCACTTCTTTTTCTTTCCAAATGGGCTGCAGGACTGACTGCCCTCTCTGGCCTTGCTTTTACTTGCCACCCTCCTGCAGTGGGGAAAGAGATTTCGGTTAAGCTGGGAACATTTCTGCTCAGTTCTGTGGTCTACACTGATGTGGCACATAGCATAATGTCAATCTTTGGCATGTTTTGGTAAGTGTGATTTCATACTGCAGGATTCTTCCATCAGATAGTATGATGGAGCTGTTTACCATTCCTGGAGCTCTGGGGAGGGTATCAGTCCAGCGAAGTCAGCAACACTGCTCTCCACTCTGCCTTGCCACCAGTTCGGATCCTGCTTGTTGATGATCTGAATGATGTCACCGGTTTGAAACTTCAGACCCGCCTCTTTGCATGGGATGAGGTCATCCTTGGTGGGGTCATAGTCAAACTGGGCCCTCATGTACATCTGTAGATTAAGAGCACATATGGTGTATTCTTTTTTTGGAAAAAAGAGAGCTCATTACCATTTGCAGTGTGTATTTGGTGTTTGTAACTGGACATTACTGATAACCTGTAGACCTTACCGATGTGTTCTCCCATCACCTAGGTCAGCTGTGAAAACAGTCTCTGGTAGCCATGTATTTATTGTTGCTGAACTCAAACTTTTTAGAAGTATCTTTCAGCTAACCTTTTGAAACTACAACAAATGACTTCTACAGTTTCTCTGAGCTCTGTGAAGACTTTTTCTCCAGTTTTCATTTAATCTGTTCTGACATCCTGCTGTGCCAGATATCTTCAGCAGTTCAGTAATACACAAAAAAACCCCACTTTAGTCAGTCTAATGTTGGACAGTCATTATTTAGACTGTGGGTTCTAAGAAAGCTCATTCAAAGCTTGAAATGAAATATTCAACAGTTTGTTTTTCTTAAATGCTTAAGCCATTAAGAAGTGGTACATCTGGAGTATATGTTCAAAACCTCAACCTCAGCTCTACTGTGACTGCTCTCATGTGTACTTCTCTGTATAACAGTGCATCAGAAGCTGTTAACAGCTTGCAAGAAGAAATATTCATATTAGGACATATATTTGGATTCTGCAAATGTTAATAGGGAAATTCACCCATAACCAGAATTTACAAGTTCATGATATGATCTTGGAGCTCAATTCATATTGTGAAAATGAACAGTATTCTCCCAGGTCCAGGCATGAGGTATAATTAATTAAATCATCAATTCACTTCCTGCAGCTGATCTGCAGGAAACATATAGAAGAGTAAACTGAAGCTAAATTTCAACCCAAATGAAAGTACCCTCAGTTACTGAACAGATCACAAGTTTGGTGTCCTATTAACACCCGACTGAGCAGCTGCAGAAAATACAGTTTGTTTATTCTCCAGATTAGAACACTACCTCTTCCTGGGATTTGTTATTTTATATTTCAGAGATCAGTTTATGTACAAAACATGACTAAACCGCCAAAGATCACAGCAGGAACACATGTAAATTCTCCCCAGGATAAACTATTACTATTGTTAGTAGAGTTCATGAACATTTGTGGTTTCCCCCAGTTACTCCAGTGGTAGTTGTACACAGAAAGAGTGAATACACCCGTTGAGTACTAAGACTAGGTGTACTGGAGCGGTCTGGGTCACCAAAAATGATGTTCTGTGAGCATTAAAGCATGGAAAGCGTATTAACTAAGCCTACATATTAATGGACTACAAGCTATTAAGTAGACTGCCATCACTGACCACAGCAAAGACGGATCTTAATGCAGCGATTAACTGTATTAAGACATCATTACTGAATACAATGTATGTTTTCTTTGTGGTCATTAAATTAAATTCACTTGTGTTGTTAAATCAATAGCAGTTGACAAGCCAGCAGCCATTTTTATGCCTTAGGAGGCACATGAATGGCTGCTGGAGAAAACGTGATGTGTTGTGGCCAGTAGATGGCAGAACGAAACACACTACTAAAGTGTTTCAAGTCAAACTAGCACAACTAATGAGCGATGTTCTTTAAATTTAAACTAATTTTATAGTCACCTTGGTTGTTCATTGACTAACAGAAGGTTCACCTAATAAAGAACAAAATCCTTTTAAAAAGTAAGTTGTAGAGGGAAAAACTGAAAGAGAAGCAATCAAACCCATCTTTGTAGATTATACAACTAGAAGTTACCATCGGATCTGGATGTAAAGCTAATTTTCTTGGTTCACTCATGCAAATTTAAAAGGGGAAAACAAATATGAAACACAGATTTCACTCAAAACAAACAAGACCAAAGCTAAGTGCATATCGTGCCGCTCATCTTATTACCTCGCAGGCTCTGGATCGACTCTGCAGGTTGGGGATGATCTTCATCGTGACGACTCCGTTGGTTTCTTTCTGTGTGTAAAGAGGACACGGTTTTACTCATATTTGGTTGTGTAAGTGCAATAATTACATAAAGATTCGCTCTGACTGTAGCGCCAAAATTATAAGTCTAAGTAATAAGATTATCAACTTACCAGGATCTTTTGTAGCTGATCTACAGTGTGGTTTGTCACACTCTTTCCATTGATCTCCGCGATTTCGTCCCCTTCATGTAAGGACCCTGCGGAGAATGAGAAACCAGGAGAAGTGTAAAACTTTTTATTGACCATCTTATCCTACAGGCACTGATCAGACCTCCTCCGGTACACACAGGCGCTAATGCTAAGACACATTTGCTGCGGCTGGGACAAACAATTGACCTTTTGGGTAGAAAACTTTCTTTCTAACACACATCAGGTCGGCAGACCCCCCCCTTATACTCAATCAATGTGTGATTAATTACCTTGTCTGTGGATCATGCCTCCGTGCAATATTCTGGCCACAGTGCACCGCTGTTTATCATTCAGCTTCAGAGTGACCCCCTGCGGACAAAGACCACAGTCAATGAGGAGGAATCAGCAACACAAATCTATAAATAGAGCATGTGTAGAGGCAGGTAGCATACCATTGGCTCTGAAGGATTCTTTTCAAATTCTACTTCTTTCATCTTGGTCAGCTCTGCTCCATTCATGTGTCCAGCACTACCGTTTGTGTAAACCTCAGCCCCCTTGTTCTCATACGTTTGCATAGCCGCCTGTTTGAAAAAAAAGAAAAAGAAAATAAAGATATCACATTTATTGTTTTATCGCACACAATATGAAATCAGCTTGGCTCAAAATGAAGTTTAAACCCTCCTTCATGCAAATCATTTAACTCATTGTTCACAGATCAGATCATTATCACACTGGTGTTTCCAATAACTGAGGTGAAAGCTTTTGCTAATGTGTGCCAACAGCTATGTTTCATTTGCAGTTTCAACATATGTTCAAGGTTGAAAATTAACCCAGTGTTTTAACACCTCATTAACCACGTCCAGTGATCTGGTCCACCAGGTTCATGTGGTCATGGATACCACCAGTCTCATCAGGTGGTCACATCGAAGAATAGCATTAATGTAAGGAAGATGATTCTTCTTGGACAGTCTCACAAAGTTTAGTGTTTGTATAAAGTTTTAGAGCTTGGTATAGACATCAAAGAGCAGAGCAAAGGCTGACTTTGTGGATCCATACTGTGCTTTTACACTTGGATGAACCCAAAGAAGAGTCCAAAAGCAGGAAATCCTCAGAAAATTTCCATGCTACTTCCATAGTGTCAACAAAGGTGGTCTCCAGTCCGGATCACTGTCAGAGAAGAGATCCACATATTTTTAAAGCTACATGAGAAAGAGTCACTCTGATGAATAAAGACTATCACTGAGGAATCACATTAAGTGTATTAGGTACAAGATTAACTACCCCATAATGATTCCTGGGGAGTAAATTGGGATTCTGTTGATAGCGCTCATGTATAATATAGAACAATGAATGCATAATATCAAAATGGTATATATACTGGTCACTGAACTGACATCAGAGACACGATTAACTTGCATCAGCACAAACTTTCTGCATAAAAATGACACATCAGCACTGCTTCAGCATAAAAAGAATATTATCTATCTTCCAGCATCAGCACTACAATAAACCAATAAATATCATTATCGCCCTCTTCCTTTCTCCTCGCCCATAACCTCAGCCCTAAAACACTGCATAGAACAGCAGCTTGGTGTGTAACGCAGGCAGGAATGTATGTTTATTTCTCGTATGACTTTTATTTATGTCCTCTTAATTAAAAACATGTGTTCTTAGTAAGATTATCTTTAACATGTCTGTGTTCATATAATTTTGACTTGTGCCTCCTCTGGAAAACTAATCATTTAATGAGTAAATAATAAGAATAAGAATACATTTTTCCTACTTTTGTATTCACACTTGAAGCTTGTGAGTCAAGAGATACAGGAGTCATGAAAGTCACCCAGTTGTTTTTCTGTGCAACATGATAGTTATTTACCAGCCTTGTGCTGTTATAATCAGGACTGCACAGTACCAGGGGGGAGTATTTGGACGGGGTCCCATGGTGAACAGATGAAATTACATCCTCTGAGGGAAGGAATCGGCACAGCAATTTTGCTACAGATAAAATCACCACATACATAATATTTATCCTGAAACACCACACACTGGTTTCTATCTCTGAAACCCAAAAGGTGTCTTACTCGTTATTTCTGATCCTACAGCAAAACCTTTCCTTCTGGAGCTGTGCCAAAGACAACAGGAAATTAGTTTTGTGAAACCGCATGTTTGTCATCTGTAATACTGTAAATGGAACTTGATGAAAGCGGCTAAAAGTACCAGAAACTGTACCAGCTGGGCGATCATATAATGTCATTTATTGCTTTTCCCAATTTAGAGAAACTATTTTGTTGGCCCATTACAGGCAAGAATAACTGCTCAACCTCTATTCACAAATACTGGGTAGTTTTCCTCAAGGCACGGAGCAGGAGACTTTACTTCCTCTAAACAATGTGCTGACCCTCAGGACTGAGCAGGAAGGAAACTGACAAAGGTCGAACATTATCACTGTGATAATCTGCTTTAGCACAAAACAACTGAAGCTATCTGAAGAATATTGACAGATGCTAAAATATTCCTGTGATTGGATTTGGATTAGCACCAAAAGGCGTTTGTAATTAAGTGTGTCTCATCATGACTTTGACAAAGAGCTCCATCAGCTCTTATCACTCACACTATCAGAGTGTTAAGAGACAAACACATGATTACAAAGGTATTCATCTGGTTTGTCACATTGTGTTCCGATCACTGTTAACAGTCGACATGTGTTACTATAAGTGGGGTCAGGAAGCCCTTTCACAAACTCGCATGCCAGTTTTGGGTGTGGAGAAGCAACAGGATAAACAAAGAGCCGGGTGAAAGGCAGACTGCATTCATGGGAAGAGCAGGGTGCCTCCTGTTCTGGACCTTTGCTCCTCTCATCTTAAGGTGGATTTGGCTTTATTGGAAGTAGATGACGTAGATCAAACAGAGTGTGAAAGATAATAAAAAATCTACACCTATTGTTCCACCTGCTTTTCTCCATATAGTACCATGATCTAATATGACTGATTACATTATAATGCAAGCTGACTCTTTCTTATCTGCTCTCTTGAGATGATTTGCCTTTCAATCAAGAACCTTTAATTATTAATCCTTTCCCCCTGGAGGATTCAGGGTGGATCTCCTGCCAACAGGCAAAGATGTATTGATCAGAAGATGATCAATATTTGACCTATATGAGACTTCGTCTTTTAAAGAGAAACAAACAGTGTGGGTGAGGGGCCTACACATACACCAGAATTTGGGTAGATTATAGAGAAATAGCCGGAAGGGCTGTTGAAAACCAGTACTGCAGTAAGACATCCAGTCCTCCATCTCATGCTCATGTCTCATCTGACTTGTCTAAACCTGTTTGGGTCTTAACGTTTGGACTTCTGTTTCATTTCGAGTGTGAGGTAGCGACGGCGAAAAGTGTGGCTAAAACAACAAGTCGTGCAGTTGTCCTTGAGCTTAAAACGCATGAACGGCTGTCTATGCGGGGCCAGCGCACAGCAAGTCTGAAGTATTTGGAGCCGTCTCCAGAGGAGCATAACTCAAGTGTGAGGCAGAAATACAACCCTGTGCTGGAACATGTACAGAGCAGAACAGGCCTCCTCACTTTGCTCATTTTCATTCCCAAACTCAAGATAAAGACTCCACCAGATACAGTAAATCAGCCAGATGTCATACAGCACAGTATGACCAACATTACACTCAGCAGTCTGCGCCGTGAGACACTGGACCACGTGACCTCACTCAAAGACACTGATTTCACAAATCAGCATTGAGCAGAAGAGCACATTGGCAAGATTGTAGCTCAAGGCTATTGAACTGCAAACTGCTGATGTCAGGAGAGGAGTTTCCTCCCTTTGCCGCTTCCCTCAGTAGCTCAGTGCTGACTTTTCAAATTCACAGACGAAGTTTGAGCACAAAGAGTTCCCCCGGTGTCACCGGCTGCCAAATTGAGGCCTGGAGGTCGTCAAGGACTTAAGGTTGCAACTGTTTTAACTCCTTTGTGAGGTGACACCAAGCTTAAAGGCAAAGTCGATGGTTTCGCAACATAACCCGGCCTTAATGTGAAGTTTACGCCTGAAGCAACAGCCTGGTACAGTGTGATGTAGTAAACAACCTGCCTGGTCTCAGCTGACTGTTGACACTAATTCCTACAGCAGCAGCCCAGCAGTAGCCTCGCTGTAGGCTACATTACACAGCACTGTTCAAAAGTGAAACACTAACTTCATTTCCCATCTATCTTCTTTTATACTGCATAACATCATTACAGAAAATAGGCCTACTGGTGTTACTTTCTGCCTCAATTAAACATGTTAACACAACTATTATGGGATTCATTAAATACAATTTGTATTATGACTCCATACCACTGGCTTGGAGGCTCATTGTGTCATGATCACATGCTAGAAATACTGACGTGCGGTATAGCCGTTTCCCCAGATTTCTCAAATGATTCCCACATGCAGTTTTGAATGCAGAAGTGAAATTGCCAAGTCAATGTCTACTGGGTCCCAGCTGAGTCTGACTGAGCAATGCAGTGGTTCCTAGCACAGACCTGCTGATGAGAGGGAAAACATCTACATGTATGGTTCTTTTGTTTTAAGAGATCGACACGTTCAGCTGCTCTTAAGTTGAAAATCATGAAAACATAACGGGGTCTATTTTTAGAGATCTTGTCGAGGAACAAACAACGGTCATGTGCCCCATCTCTGCTTCCCGGAAGCAAACATGAGCACCAAAATCTGGGGGGCAAAAA
>NTHP01000101.1:2502297-2532194 GCA_003416845.1 Oplegnathus fasciatus
AAAAAAAAAAAAAAAAAAAAGGTAAAAACGACACCCTACCTTGTCAGACTTTGGTTTGTTTTGAAGGAGCTGCTCCAGGTAGAGATCGGACAGCGCTGTCCGGACACTGCTGACCGGCTCCAGTATGACGGCAGGTTCGTTTTTATTGGATTTTAACGTCATCTTTCTCTGTTGGCTAGAAAAAAAAAAACCTGTGAACCCGATGTGCCCCCGCTCAAGGTCCGCAAGAGGCTGGCCACAAAATGTAGCTGATAAGGAGCCCTGACGGTGTGATAAGTCACTCTCTGAGATAAAAGTCCAAGGTTTTGATCAGCAGCTGGTGAGGTACATGAGATATCTGGCGAGGGGACACCGCTGACAAAGCAAGTAAACATGTAACTGACTGCTGCTCAGAGAGGCAGGCTCATGCTGCCTTCAGGTGCCCCCTGTAAGCTCCTAAATCCCACCACTCAAATTGTTACCGTGCATTGAACTGGTTCTACGCGGAAATTAAAGCACAAATGGCCATGTAACAGAGGTGTTTGTTGTTTTTCTTTTACGCTGTCTGTTTCTTATAGTTAGGCATACATTTATAGGCTAGCTACTAAACTGTTGTGTTTATATTATAGTCTAGCAGTTCTTTAGTGCAGATCCATTCACCTATGTGTCTTACATGCCTATTTCATACTTTCTATCAACCAATTAAGTAATTAAGACTGTCAACTGTAGTCTAAGAAACACTGGAAGCAAATGTATATGTTACTGTTTGGTTGCCTTGGTCTGTTTTAGTCTTTTTTTTTACTTTTTACTCTGTTATTTCACATTTTTTATTGTATAAGTGTGGCATAATCTCCTTTCCTCCTTTCACAATCTGCTCCGACTAATTAAACTTTTTCACTTATCTCATTTTCACAAACATGTGAGAGCATGAGAGAAAATGAACAATGGATAACAGATAAGAATTGTTGAACAATGATCCACCACCTGTGTCGTGAATTAAAAGCACTACCGTGTTGTATGAACTTCACATCACATTCTGGTAAACACTCCACTTTAATATTTGTCACTTAAAGGTGTAGTCTACGATTCTGGAGAAAGCTTGTTGATATTTGAACTCAACAGCCAAACTAATACACCCCTCTCCCTTCAGTGCTGCTTCAAACTCGCGTGAGTAACGCACAGCATTAGTTTGTCCTGTGCACGAGCACGAATTGTGACATATTATACCGAAGTGTTCAGTAGTAAACGCAGCTAAAGCATCGGTATTTGACGACCTGGGTTGGTGGCTCTACCCGAGCCGCGCTGTTTGTTTCCTGTTTACAGAGCCAGGGCTGTGTATGAACACCAGACTTTTTTTTTCAGGACACACAGAACAGAAAACTAGCAGACCGCGAGGAGATATTCACTGAATTTGACAAAAACTGTTTTGGATTAGAATCGTAGACTACACCTTTAAAGCAGTTCACTCAACGCAAAATTAAAGTTTCCGACAGCCCGTGAATGCAGCATTACCGCAGCGCTCTCAGAAGGGCTGCACTAGCAGGCTACAAGGAAGCAAAATAACGGAGTCCTACTGACGGTGATCCCAGCAGCTGACTCGTGGACATGTCCGTTAGAAAACAACCCAGGCTGCAGGCTGCTCATTTAAAAACAGGAAAATAATAATCAGAAGTACTCACCACGTTATTCATTAATATATCGAGCAGACACCCCTCAGCCAAATGGCAATAGTGTTGCAACATGCACGAGCAGGTTTTTATAAGATTAACAAAGTGCTACAATGTAGTCAACAAGGGGGATCATATACCAGAGGCTATACAGGAGCCAACACTCCTTCAATTAAATACATGGTCTTCTTCAAATTAATACAAGCCAATGTAATATTAGCTCTGGGGCCCGTAACATATAATATAGTCCCCTGTACATATACTAATGTGTACAGATGCAACATTAAAAAGCACACACTTTATTTTTACAACAAGGCCTGAGTGTTAGTATATGGATACATATTTAAATACATATAAATATATGTATTTATAAATACATTTATAGCTATATATGCCTGAGATTAAAAATGCATTTACTTTAGCCTCCTGAAACAACACAAAATGGTTTTCAAATTGATCAGTGACATGTCAATGCAATGCATAATCATCCATTAGCAGAGGAGAGGGAATACACACTATTTATCATCTGGTATATAAATCACTCCTGCTTCTGTATAACCTCCTTTTATACAGATGACAACTTCATAACAAATCAGACAGTTGACTCAGAGTGGTTAAAATAATGACCTCCTTGCTGTTACACTTATTATTATTATTATTATTATTATAATTAACAGCTTGGATGCTCTATCATGATGCTCTTCTATTAAGCTTCCTGAACTTTTTTGGAAACCCCAGTGAGCAGCAGAGCCAAGGCTATTCTGTACAGACAGCTGAGCACCACTGCTCCTCACTGTGAAGCACACCAAAACTGACTGGTAATTGGGGGAGAAGGAAAGAGGTATTCAGCCAGGTGATGAGTGTTAGCTCCCTGATAAGCAGCCAGTTTCCAGAAGGGACTCCAGAGGGAGCCAGCATGCAGGATTGTATCAGCCACCACCTGCTAACATGGCCCAGCCTGTTAATGCCTGGCTCCTCAGGAAAGGGGTCAGTGCCGAGATTTAGTTCCAGGAACGCGTCCCTGAACAGTGGAAACAAAAGCAGAACCTGTGAAGGTAAGGGTCATTTAAAAAAAAAAGCAGAGGATCACAAGACGAGATGTGTCAAGATCTAGCTGGCTACCACCCCGGCTGAACTATTCCCCGAGAGAAACCCTGCACTCACCTGAACAATCACCTGCCTGCACATCTGTCACCCATCAGCCACTCTATACTCTTCTAATCTCATGTGGTTTGTTTGTGTTACCTGCCTGTTCACTTCTTTGTTGCTGACTGTAAGCTTGACCAGGTAAAAACTGGTTTATCCTCTACTGCTTTGTCAGCTGAGACTTGTGAGTCCCATTGTCTGAGCCCTAAAGCACAACTGTTAATATCCGACACACCTGTTGAACACACTTGTTAGGTGTTTTCACTTATTTTGGCAGATCAGACCTCCTCACAGGATTGTGCGGGCATGTACACGTAAATTACACTGTGTTATACTGACAGGTGTTTCTATTATTTTGTCCACTCCATTTATATCAATGAGGTAGGCTAAAAAACAGGAATACAGTTCAACAGCACCACAAACTGCAGCCTCCAAAATGATCTTAACATTTCTCTACATCAGTTTGAAAACTGAACATTATAATAACTTCATGGATCTTCATTTACTGCAGTGCTGTTGTGTCGGGCTGCATTAGTTTCATCAAGGTGTACCTAACAAACTCGCGACTGTGTGTCTTCGACTTCTAACAGTAACTCAGATAAACTAACAGCCAGGCTGTTATTTACATCCGGGTATCGAGGCAAAGGGAACTACGCATGTGCCAAACCGCTCCGGCACTAACAGTTTCTTAATCTTTACAACAATAAACCCAAATCACAGGAGAAACTATGCAGCGTTTAATAAGTAATCTCCTACTCTCTTCACACATTGAGACACTTTGTGAGATGAAAGACTTACTGGTGTGAAAGTGGAGCGCTAAAAGGGGGAAAAAAAGCACACTACTTTCCCTTCAGTCCTGCGACTGCACGGTGAACTCTCGGGAAAGAAAGAGGTTAAATCATTTAACATTTGATTCTGTTCATCAGAACTTGCGTATCACGCCCGAGATGTTGGGCGCGTTCAGTAGGAAACTGCGACCTGCGCTGAAACAGGTTCAGCTGCTGCGTGGTGTAAAATGGAGGCAAGAGGGGCAAATCCGTGCGTGCGCTGCGCGTTCAGCAACTTTTCACTTACTTGAAGACTGTCTTGGTGAGTTTGATTACATTTGAACGCAATTTATACGCATTTGTGAGGCAGAACTCACCATTAACACCCTGCGTGTGAAATCACCAGTGCTCAACTATGGAGGGACCCCGATGCATTTTAATTACGTGTGGCTGCGGGATCACTGCCGCTCTGCCTCCTCATACAACTCCCAGACTAACCAGAGAAACCTGGACACCGGGAGTATAGACCTCGCTATCCGCCCTGACAAGACAAGTGTGGAAGATGGCCATCTCGTCCTCACATGTAAGTACAGTCCTGCTAATCATCCGGAAATAAAAAGGTGGTCTGTCAGGCAAAGCATGGTCAACGTGTTTTTAAAGCCTTCAAGGCATATTACACTGTCTGTAACTGGCCCCAGACCTCCAGGGAGCCCCGAGGCACCAGGTCCACTGCATGTACTGTAACTTGGTGGTAATTTGATTAAATGCAAATTTGTTACAGAAATAGTGCATATCAACTAAGGTGGGTGCTGCAGCACTGCATAATCTTGTGGTCTTGTGTCAAAATCTGGGTTCACGACCATAGTTTATTTTGTGCTCATGTGGTGTGTGTTCTTAAATAAACTGTGTTTAATCAAATTGCCCCAAACACACAGAAAACCTGGGGCCAGGGAGGTTTGTGTGTCTCTGGGTGTACAGTGAAACTGTTATATATGTTCTGCTGTGTGCATTGTATTGGGCGCATGTTTAGCAATTAATCCAGCCATGCATTTACAACACTTAAAGAATTCAAAATTGTTCTGCATGTTATTACTACACTGTTATATACCTCCGATAAGAGTTGACTGGGACATCACAGAAAGTAATGATTGACTAGAACCAAGAACCTTAAAGCTCCAGGCTGAAATGCAGTTTCTGAGAAAAAACACATTTTTAGTACTTAATAACAAGTCAGAACCTCATTGGGAGATATAGTAAGTTAGTAAGTAAACTTTATTTATAAAGCGCCTCTCGAAACCAGAGTTACAAGGTGCTGTACAATGCAAACATTAAAAAGTTAAAAAGAGGAAATAACAATGTAAAACACAATAAAAACTACACGGAAGGCAAACACACAAACAATAAACATACATTACAGGACAAAGTGCTTACGAAACAGGTGAGTTTTTAACACCTTCTTAAAACAATTGACTGACTTTGCGTGTTTTAGAACTGGGGGAAGACAGTTTCAGAGGGTGGGAGCCACAACTGCAAAGGCGTATATCACATGGATACAGACAGATGTAATGTATTAGAATAGATGTTGTAAGCTTGGTTAGCTGTTCAAATATATACAACTTCATAAAATGTATTACAACACATGTATAACAAATGTAGTCTTTTTTAAATCTTTGCATCAGCCTTGCACAAAAATAATGCATTTTTACTGAGCAGGCAAACGTATTGAGAACATAAGCACCAAGAAAACTACTCCATAACAGATGAAATGAGGCATTTACAACAAGTAATCTGAGGTCATATTCAGTCATTTACTTTTTATGAACCAATTTTTTGGCATCTAGGAATTGTCAACAGCACATAACACATAACACATAAAAAGGAGCATATAACTGTGAATGTTACAGCACATGATCCTTTCACATGACAAGTGAAGTGGACTTTTCCCTCTGTGATGATGGTGTTTTATTGTGTAAAGACTCACTCAGTTGTCAGGTAATCCAAAGGGTGTGTTCGGGTAATGAAATAAGACCCTGGACTGTTTCAGTTGTATACCGTAAAAAAGATATTCACAAAAAATGAGCATAAAATGAGCATTATGTTACCTGGATTTAGACATCAACCTCTATCAGCCAGTGAGCTGTGAATGAAATCTTTAACAAACTGGCACAGGAAACGTTTGACTTTAACAGACACGGTCACATCAAAAGATTAGACCGAGAAGTACATTTGCTGCTCATGTAACGTCTTCTGCGGACACAATGAAACAGAAATGTAAAAGCCATGGTTACAAACTCAAAGTGTTGAGTGTCCAATAAACCACCACCCAAGTAGTGTCTTAGCCAAGAGGCTAAGGCTAAGAGGCTTGATTATCATGACTTCACTGAAACACTGAAGGTATTGAGGGACAACATCAGGGCTCCTCCAGCTTTTGCTGTTGATATTAGAAGTGTGAAAAAAACACTTCAGACTTACTAAGTCTAGAAAGAGTCCTGGGCCTGATAATATCTGTGGCCAGGTTCTCAAAACCTGTGCTGAGCACCTATGTGGCCTCTTTCATTTTATTTTCACACTATCTCTTCAGCAACAAAGAGTCCCTAAGATGTGGAAACATTCAACTGTTGTCCCAGTTGCTAAGACTAAATCCCCTGTGTCATTAAATGACTTCAGACCAGTAGCGCTGACATCTTTAATCATGAAGACACTAGAGAAGCTTGTTTAAAAATAAGGTTTTATCGCAGGTGGAGAAATTCCTTGACCCCCTGCAATTTGCACACAGGTCTGGCAGAGGTGTGGAGGATGCTATTATCACGCTACTAAATTTTCTGATTATAGATTTTTCCTCGGCTTTTAACACTATCCAGGCACATTTATTAGCAGAAAAGCTAATTAATCTTTTTTAAAATGGATGCTCATCTCGTTGGCTGGATACTGGACTTGTTGTCTGATAGGTCCCAGTGTGTGAAGGTAAACAGCTCTTTTTCCAAACAGCTGCACTCTTCCACTGGTTCTCCTCAAGGCTGCTGTCTCGCTCCACTACTCTACATGTTGTATACCAATGACTGTCGCAGCAACCACAAAAACAGACACGTTATCAAATTCACGGATGACTCGGTGATTGTAAGTCTTCTTGAAGGGGAGGAGCATCAGCATGGGCCTGTGGTCGATGACTTTGTATCTTGGTGCGATGAGTCTCTCCTTCAGTTAAATGTGTCTAAAACTAAAGACATGATAATCAGCTTCAGAAAGACTTCTCCCAATCCTGGACTAACCACCATCAAAGGTGTTGGTATTGAGTTGGTGGATAGCTACAAATACTTGGGTATAGTTTTTGATAACAAATTATGTTTTGAATCACATGCTGCTTCCACTATAAAAAAGGTCCAACAATCTCTTTTTCTTGCGAAAAATGCATTATTTTAATGTCTCCTCCGAGATGATGACTCTCTTTTATAGAAATGTTATTGCATCGGTTTTCATTGTTGCTTGGTACAGGATCTGGACTTTGGCCAACAAAAACAGGCTCGGTAGCCTCATCAAAGTGGCTAGTAAGATCACAGGGAGGAGTCAAGCCCAGCTTACAGACCTTTATAACAGGCAGGTGTTTAGGAAGACTACTTCCCTTCTGGAGTGCCAAGATCATCCCCTTCGGATAGAGCTGAAACTGTTGCTCTCAGGTCGTCGTTTTAAGGTCCTTGTTATGAGGACCAAGAGATACAAGGTTTCCTTTATCCCTGCTGCCATTTCCATGTTAAACAGCAGATAGTTTTAAATTGTTGTATATTGCACCGACACAGATTGTTTTTTATACTGTTTTTTTACACTCTGACCTGGATGCTGAATGACCTCCTATTGTAATCCACTCTGCCCACTATGTCTTGTTGTTTGACGGTTGTCCAACAGTTTTTAGGTGTTTTTTGTGTGCCTTGTTTGATCCTGGC
The DNA here is from genome assembly GCA_003416845.1 of Oplegnathus fasciatus. Classification (NCBI taxonomy): domain Eukaryota; kingdom Metazoa; phylum Chordata; class Actinopteri; order Centrarchiformes; family Oplegnathidae; genus Oplegnathus; species Oplegnathus fasciatus. Next base: position 2,509,795 of record NTHP01000101.1, read on the forward strand.
TGCAAACAAATTTCCCTGTAAGGGACAATAAAGATACTTTGACTTTTGACTTTGAGGCAGATGATTGGTTCTTAAACTCTTGGCTCTGCTCTGTGGTTGTAGCAGATGATAACATGTGCTGATAGGACGCAGGAAGAATGATAGATTTCTCTCTTATTACCCACCACTGAAGAAACACCTTCCATACTCTCTTTCTACCACCTCATCCTCCAGCTAATCACCCACATGGAGCAGACCTCCAAGGCATCACTCGCTGATCTGTACCCCTGAGAGGCCCCAGCAGGAAGAGCTGAATTAGCTTAACCAGCACCAACCCCCGACTAGCTGGAGCCATTCCTTATTCTGTCTGCAGTAGCAACCTGCTCCTGCACACAAAGGGGAGAAAGCCATGTGGGATTTAGTTGCCTCCTTTTGGAGTAAGAGGAATAAAAGGTCCCAGAGCAGCCAGGTGTGGAAAAGGAAACAGGTGCTACAGTGTCCCTTGCCAGCTGATCATGTGCACACCAAGCACTCACCCTCACATCCCCCCCCTGCATTGTGACCCCACCGCTTTAATGTGTCCCCTCAGCCCAGCTTAGGTCAGGTGCTGGAACATTGTCGTTTTAAAATGGGAAGCACGAGATGAACAGGGAGATACCATCACCACAAGCTTTTAACACCATAGCAGATCAGTCTGGCAGTTTGGAGATGCCCATGTTTCTCTCTGTGGGTGTCTGTCTGGCTTTTGCTACTCAGGGTTGCCCTAAGGACTGAAGCCTCCCTGTGGGCTGCTGGGCTCCAGCTTTTTGCGGTGCTGGACTGGTACAGTGTTTTTATGTACGCACAAGAGTGGCACTGAACCTGATATAAAGTGACAAATGGGGACCTGTCAGCCCCAAGACAGCTGATGATGCACATACTCCTGTGGGCACACTGGCACTTGTGCCTCTCCCTGTCAGTGGTGCATATTCAAGGTCAGCTGAGTCTGGGTGTGCACATCCTATCCATGAACACTGGCCTACAGATAGATGGCAAGCCTTTATGAGCTGTTCTGCAATCCTTTATAACCTGATATACTGCAGTACAGATGTTATTCTGAGTTTTTTCCATTTGTGTTTTTGAGATAAAACACTATAAAATGTTCAACAACACTGAACTCAGTTTAACTAAACTCCGCGGCCATTATATTTTACAAATCCAGCAGTTGGATTCAGAGAAAATGGTTGTGCAAAATTCAGGTATTTAGTCCAGATTAACCCGCCAGGGCCCCTACTGAGCCCCCAGTTGCTCTCTTTGCTTTCTGTATCTATCCTGTTGCCTTGAAGTACCCATCATGTACAGAACACATGACAACCATCAAATCAGCCGGTGCTCTGCAAATAATCTGAACTAATCTTTGCTGTGTGTCAGTTTTTGGCAGTTTAATAATAATAATAATAAAGTTTAATTAAACACCCATTTATGTAAGCATAGAAATCGAGATGATAAAGGTTGGGTTTGACACAGTGCCACTTGAGAGGACAAGATTTTGAGATAAGAGATTAGATTAAAGATGAGTAAAAATGCTTGAGACACTTAAATGCCCTCATCATGTTAGGTTATTGTGTACTTTAGTGCATTTCACCAAACAATTTTGCAGTTAATTAAATTACAAAAAAAAACGAATTGCCACAGTTTCTGGGGCTCCGGAGCAGTTGTCCATGTTGTCCAGCTTGTAATCCATCCTTGCTTGTTAACCTTGCTAAACATCATTTTGTGTTGTGTTGCAGTGTTGCTAATATTGAACAATAAATATACAAAAAAGGTTGTTTTTTTTTCCACAAAAATCATTAACTCCCACACTGTGTTCTTCCCAAATATGCTTTAACTTTTTATAAATAATTGATTAAGACGAGTCAAATTCAGGTCATGCACAGTATTTAATGCAATTTCCCATTAATTGTACCTAATAACAATAGCTTCCATTTCTGTGTCCCAGGGCCTGGTGGTCATGTGTCAAAGTACAGCCTCAGCTGGCTTGCTGAGAACAGCTATGAAGGAAAGAAGCAGAACACTGTCCAGCCTCGCATCCTTTGGAATTCAGACATCTATAAAAATGCAAACATACCTTCTGCCAAATGGGACACGTTTATGAGCTGTGATGATGAAGTGAAGAAGTTCCTCCAAAACTATGTTCTGTATGGGATCGCTTTTGTAGATGACGTCCCAGCTACAGTTGAGGCCACAGAGGCAGTGACCCAGAGGGTCAGTCTTATCAGGTACTAAGTGGTTCTTTTTGGCCTATACTACAGTGAAAATGACATTCTCATGCAACTCTTCTGCATCAGCAATTTGCATTCAACGGCAACATTCACAGGCAGTGCAGAAGATGCTCGGCCCTGGCCACTTATTCCTAATCCACTTGTGTTTTGTGTGTTTCTGATCCACAAGGGAGACTACATATGGAAGAATGTGGTCTTTTACTTCAGATTTTTCCAGAGGAGACACTGCCTACAGCCAGCTGGCCCTGGACCGCCACACTGACACCTCATACTTTCAGGAACCATGTGGGTAGGTCCTGGAGACATGGACTGATACGGGATTTCAAAACAGCCCCAGTGCAATGGAAGTGAAAGGATAATCCATAGACCTCAATGTCAACAGTTTTCATTATACTGAGCAGTTTTAATTTTGATATATCTTAACCGAACCCCAAGATGTGCACTTTTAATAATTTTTCTAGTAAACCATGCAGGAGCTTTAAAAATGTATTTAATGTATTTTATCACGCTTTCTAACTTGATACTGCTGATTGTTGTTGCAGAATCCAGGTTTTCCACTGCCTCAAGCATGAGGGAACCGGGGGAAGGACGCTGCTTGTGGATGGGTTCTACGCTGCTGAAAAAGTACGCCAGCAGTCACCTGAAAACTTTGAGCTGCTTGCCCGTGTGCCCATCAGGCACGAGTACATTGAAAACACTGACAACCATCGAAACCACGTGATAGGCATCGGCCCCGTGCTCAACGTCTATCCTTGGAACAATGAAATGTACCTGATCCGGTATGTCACCGCTTTAGTTTGATGTCATTTTACTCATGTTTGTGCTGTGGTGAATTATCAGACATCGTATTTACGTGTTTCTCTTAAAATACCATCTCATTAGCTTCACTGTTAGATAACGGGGTTTTTTTTACATTTTGCACTCTTTTCACCCAATGCATCATTTTATACACAATCGTAACAATTGTAAATCACCATGAAATACTGTATTCAAGTATTTAGCTACAACATATGTTGGATTTTAATGTAGAGGTTAAAGAATTTTACCTTTGAACTTTATATGTCTCTCTATTTACGTCTCAGTAGTAAGAATAGTTAATTTCTTGCTATTTTTATTTGATGTTTTTTTAAGGAATATTCTGTAGTTTTAAAGGTATGATGACATGTTTTAAATTTCAAATCAAAAACAGGATTGTTAAGATTGATTTTTTTTTTTTAACAGATACAACAACTACGACCGATCAGTGATAAACACAATCCCCCATGTCCTTGTTCAGCAATGGTATGTGGCACATCGAGAGTTGACAACAGAACTAAGGCGGCCAGAGAACGAGCTGTGGGTGAAACTGACTCCAGGGAAAGTAAGAAAGTTACACTTCTTAAAGGGGGTGCCACTACATCTTTGCATTCAAAAATGCCAGCGCCCGAAAACAGAAATGTATAAATGCTTCTCCAAATGCCAATTTCAATTAATTCAATACAGGTTTAGGATAGTTGAAAAGTAAAAAGAAATATACTAATGTAAGTGTAATTCAGTGTAATCTAAGGATTTTACCCTCCCTTGTCTTCATGAGGTGATTTTCATAGACAACTGGCGTGTCATGCATGGGAGGGAGTCTTTCACCGGCCTGAGGCAGCTCTGTGGATGCTATCTGACCAGAGACGACGTCCTCAGCTCTGCACGCTGCTTCGGTCTGCAGGCCTGATCCTGGACATGAAGGTCCCCTCACTTCTGTGCCTTATCGGTAGAAGTTTCACTGAAACTGAATTTGCACTGAAAGTCTTCGTTCTTCTTCTCTTCGCTCTAGTCCTTGCTCATTATTTTGTAATTGATGTTTGTTGATTGTTTTTGTATCATTTTAAGTTAAAGTTTAGCTTTGATGTTGTACACCTGAATGAAAGTAATGAGTAACGTTCGAGTTATATGACAGAAAGCTGCTTCCAAAGTCTAAGAATTCAAGAGACACTAGGTTAATGTTTTTATATTATTTTACAGTAGTGTGTGTGTGCATACAGTATATGTGTGTGTGGTTTTCTCAGTCTAAATACAAACATGACTTTTAGAGTCACCTATCTACAGATATGATGTAGTAATTGGATAAGAATTTGTTTGCTGACATTCTTATTAACAAATTCATTCATGTATCTTTCAATTTGCTAAACTAACTAGAATGAAATTCACTTCAAATTGTGAGAATGCTGCCACAGCCAGTGTGTAAAGGACTGAACCACTTTGTTTGGATTTAGATGGAATTATTTTTGGAGTTATTTGTACAAAATGTGTAATTAATTAGTTCTGACCTATTATTTGAGACTTGTAACTTGTCATAATCACAATGTTCATCTTTATGTCTGCATGTTTCCACATCCTAACTGTAAAACCATCACAGAAGCCTGGGGCCAGACTCAGCCGTGCTCATTATTACAAAAATAATGTGCCCTAAGTAGGTAAATATGGTTGACTTAACAAGGATTTCTTGGTAGGGTGATGATGTGTTTGGTAAGTGTGAATCTGTCTCTAAATTCGGCTAAACGAGTCCCAAACAACCTCTATTAAGAGTCCTGCTATGGTAGTGGTACGATGTGGCTGTGTTGTATACCACAGCAGCGCACTGAAAATACACTGTGAAGTATCCATACAAATCAGGTTGCTGTCACACTTGCCAAATAATACATTTGTGGCTACTAGTTAGCATTGGCAGAAGGGTAGCCATGTTGTTTTGCATTAAATGTATGGATTTGCCTAAGACAGAGGTGTTTGCTTTTATTAATAAATAATGTTGACATGACTCTATTGCACAAAATGTCTGTAATTCATCTGCAGCTGTTGATAAAGTTGGTGATCAGACCAATGACCCAGTGATTTCTGGCCTTTTCTTTTTCCCCTGGAATAAAATGCTTCAAGCTGTCACCACTGCCCTCCTAGCTAATGAAAATCTGTATAATATATATATGAATAATCTGAAGACTACACATGTGCACAAGTCTATTTTGATTTGATATCATCTGACCCCTCACAATACTAAAGATAGAAGGCCACTGAAACCCATACTCCAATGTAAGTTTGCTGCCACCTAGATGAAACTTGATTTTATCAATTGTGGTCACACTGAAAGAGCTACATGACTCAGTGACTCAGAAAACACAATATTTTATTTAATCAGCATCTCTGAATGTTATCACATAAAATAGTCACACTTCATCCACAGCTGCTTGACAGTTTGTATTACCAAAGATCAACTAGGGTTAGGGTTTGGGTTAGGGGTTATCGATGCAGGGGTCCTTTATGATATTCATTAACTGTAAAAAAAAAAAAAAAAAAGGATTACATTTTCTATAGTAGTTGTAATGCTTAAAATATTTGATCATTTAAAAGACTAAATTTGAATGTAGGCTTGTATCATTGGGTTTTTAAACACAATAATGTCTCATTATATCTTTAAAAAGGTAATCGTAAAAGACAAAAACATGGAATGAGCTTGTTGCTTATCTCACAGATCATTTGCATGATGCAGACTCTGCCCTCGTCATCTAAGTTTAACTTTTCTATGTAGTATTTCATGCAATAAATTCATAGATTTGTTCTGATATAGTGTAGCTCGTCTATCCAATGCAGGGCTCATCAACATGGTTGTCATGAATATCATACTAACTATGAAATGGTAAAACAAGCGAAAGCACTAACAACACTGTGTCTACATTCAAGCAAATTTTAAGTAAAAAAACATGAAAAAAGCTGTTAAAGATTGATGGTAAGCATCATTCTTGATTCAGAAAACCTGTAACAAAATGCAACTTCAAACACGAACATGAGCTCCATCGTATTGATTACAGTTGAGGATGACGTATGTTAACGACTGGACATCCTGTTATTCAGAATAGTGACGTTGCTCCAGTTGTTTTCAACAGGCCTTTTTTTAGGCTTGTGGATCATCTCCCTCAGCATGGAGGCTGCTGGCTGTGGTTGCCACGGGAACGCTATCTGAGGCTTCATGGGCCTGAGGAGAGCTCCTCCTAGTGGACAGAGAGAGAGTTGATGTTACACACTTGGAATTAGGGAGATGACACGGTGAAATGCAGCAACGCGAAGAACCTAAAACCTCACTTCATCTCGTTGGCCTCTGACGCTTTGACCGCTTTGTATTTGTGTCTCTTCACAGTGTGAGCGATGAACCACACCACCAGGATGATCAGGACACACCCGAGCAAGGCGCCGATCACTGCTCCAGCAATCACTCCATCTCCCACTTCTACACAAACATACGTTTTTTTACCCATGAATGAAGCATTTTTTGTATTTTTGTTGATGTACGTTTTTCTACATATTCTCAAACACAAAAAATATAAACATACCAGGACTCAGCTCTATAGTGCAAGTTGAAAATCCCACCACATTTGTGGCGTTGCACTGGTACTCCCCAAACTCAAACTGTGATATGTTTCTGATTTCCAGTATTCCAGTTTCGGTCGCTGAAGAAACGAGTGCGCACATGTTTATAAAAGAATGAATGTTAACAAGTCTATCACAAACACACACATACAGTACTCACTTCTTCCCAGTACAGGCCTCCTTGTCTTTGTCTGATCCAGTCTGATCCAGGTGTATGTCGGGGCCGGGCTCCCACGCTCACTGTGGCAGGTCAGAGTGACCAGGTGACCAGATTCCACGTCACCGTGGACGGAGCAATAAGGAGTAGAGGGCCTCTCTGACAGACCACAGGGAGGATGCATGAGTTTACTTGACTTTATATTTAGTCCACTTATTATGAATCGCGTGTTCAATCAATAGAAATCATTGATGTTTTTCACACCGCTTCACCCGGGGCTTCGGACTGAATTGATCGGCTTTCCTGAAAGGTTTGGTAATAGAATTTGCGTCACACTTGTGGAGCATTAAGTCTGATATGAGTTCAATTTAAATTTCAAACGCTATGCTGCACTAATGTGAGTATCTTGATATGTATGCTGTTTTTGACACAGCTTGACCAACTACAATATGCAATGAGACTTTCCATTGGTCAATCAATCACTGCCAGCTTCATGTAAACACTATAATTATACTTTAAGGCCTCTCCAAAGAGTCACAAGACAAGTGTGGGGGTCGTGAGATGATAATTTTACCACTTTGGGCTTGCAACAGTATTTAAATGAAACCATCTTTCTACTAAGCAATTTGACAAAGACTAAATCAATGTGTCAGTGTGCTACCATCTGATGTTTATTTCAGTTTATTTGTACAGTATAATGTCTATATCACAGCCATCCTTTTAGACAGCACACACATGTCGGGCTTTTGTGCTGCCAACACAACTCACACAACACTTTGTGCCACGCCGGGTTGAAGCTGTGACCACAACTGAAGAATTATTGCTATATTGAAAGATGGGAGCCCCACTGTATACTGTATGTTGTTGTAATAGGAGGTTATTATCATTTAAATACTAACAATACTTTGCTTGTTCAAAACAGGCCATAAAAGTCACATCAAAGTAGAGAAAAGATAACATGTAGAAATCTGTGTGTCTTTCGACAAGGACAGATTTGAGTTTGTAAAAATGGCAAATCCTTTGCTTATTGTTAATCAAACAGGACATCACGTGTCTGTCCATGAGTCAGCGTGTGGCAGGAAGTGTGCTGGGAGTGGCCTCGCAACTCTCTGTTCCTGAGCTGAGACTGAATCCTTACTGTATATTTCATGGTGCCTGCCTACTAAACATTAGGTCTTTCATTATGATTGGACAGTTCTGCTTTAACACCTTTAAAATGACATAACATTATTATTATTATTATTATTATTTATATGGTGTTTTCACAATAAGGGTAAGGCTTACACACTTTTTTTTATGACAGACTGCTCACTCTCCTTAATATATTACCATAATTCTATGTAACAGTAAGCAATGACGAAAATCATCTTTGATCCCATGATAATCAGCATGAGAACAGCCATACATATTCATACAGCACTTAAGTATGCATCCCATTCAGTGTGTAGAAACTGTCCTGCAAACGTTTTCATAAAGGCATGAAGAGGTTATGAAATACAAGACGTGTGCTTAGCATGCAGCTGATGCAGATATATATTCTGTATGCAGTACAAGGATGCAGTCACAGTCCCACTCTAATTTCCAATACTGACAATGAGGAGACTGCTGCAGTAACCATGGAAACTACTGAGGATACTGAGGCCTGCGAGGTTGTCCCTGGTAACTCGGTGAATGAGAGCATTCAAACTGAATGTAATTCCCTAATCACACTATTCAGGGCCACTATTTTAATAGATTTGTTAATGTTGCAACACTGATAACAGAAGCAGTAATCTCAGATGTGGGAAGATGTCAAAGTGCTCTTGCTTCGGTTAAACTTTACCTACAGTAATTCACACTGAGATTTTATGTTCACATATACTCTGGTGAAAGTGAAAGAGTAGCTCACTTGGACCTGACTAATGCAACGCTTCTTTCACATGGAAAATACTGAGAGAGACAAAAAGACAAATGAGGAAGCAGAACAGTTACTATCACATGAAAAATACTGAGAGAGACAAATAGACAAATGAGGAAGCAGAATGGTTACTATGGCATCAAAATTTAAATAAACAACTTCAAATCAAAAATAAAATTTGAGAACCAGAAACTTCAGAGAGACCAATGGTGTGCTTTGGCTCTCCCTTTCCAGGTAGCCACACCCTTATGAGCAGGAGAATAATGGCCGAAGCACCAGCACGAGGTTCAGATGACGTTTTTTATGTCTTTATTTCTGTCTTAAAAGCTGTTTGAAACAGCACCAGCAGCTCAGACTGTAAACCAAGGTCCAGGTGTGAACGCTAGTTTGAAAGCAGAACATCAGAGCACCGTGCTGACACAGAAATGATCGGCTACTCATGCTTTCTCTCACAATGCGCATATTCAGCCGATACTGCTAATGGGTGTGGTCCAGCAGTATGAACACCTACACACCCATTGTACACTCTCATTGTGTTTTTGATTATTTTGCCTGATTAGACCTCTTCTCATGACTGTGGGAATGAGTGCAGATCAATATTGACTGACATAAATAATTACATACTTTCTTACTCAATTAGTCATTTTGTTGACTACCTCTATTTCTACATGAAGTAACAACCAAAGTAACTCGACTATTTTTAAAGTTTGCATTTACAATATTTAATTAACAAAACTTACCAAGAACATTCACAATGATATTGGCCTCAGACTGTCCGTCCACATCAGGGAAGTTGTGAACCGCACAAGTGTAGACTCCGGCATCTGATGGTTTCATGTTGCTTATTATTATTGAGGCGTTTCTGGTCGTGCTGGGAGAAGAGGGAGGCTGAAGCCTGCCCTCATAAGATTTTGTAATGACATCCTTTCCTGATTGATAGTAATACACCTGAAAGCAAATGGCAACAAGTTAGACCATATGACATTAAACAAATGTTTCTGTATCCTATTATTTCATAGTAGTAGCATTTGGAGCATGAAACCTCTGAGGCTCCAATAAATAAATCTATAGTGATTAAAAGTTGGTTAATTAAAGTAACATTGTTGTATTTGTAGATACTCAAATTCACACTGGTTGTGGAGTTCTGCTTTTCTCAGAGTATGGTGTCACCTCAGAAACACTTCATTCAGTCTCTGCTTCCTAGGTTGCTAGGTACCATGTACACTTCTTTAGAAGTATTTAGTTGAATGAAACTGTACACATGCAAGGCAGTGGCAGTTGTTTAAATTAGCATTAGCAGAAAAGAGATTTCTCACTTATGATTAAAAAAAGTAAATAATACATATAATAATACATATGTTCTCGACATAGTACACAGTACAAAAAACTGTTGTCTTCAGGGCCTAAATGAATCACTTTTAGCATAATTACATCCAGCGACGGTACCACTTTATTCAAAAAATTACTTAGCAAATAATTAAGTGTTAGTCGTCCTGTTAAATTCACTTAAAACTCTGAATCATAATCATACTCATTAATACCTGCAATCATTGAGAATGATGTTTTTTTCATTAAATTTGCTTTTATCTGAATCACAGGCTTTGTTGTCCAGTGAGGTGTGTCTCCTAACAGTTGGGCGCCATACTGAAAAAAAGAACTACCTGCGTGCGTGACAAGATGTGTTTTTGGTGAGCGTTCAAGCTTTGTAATGAAGTTGTCTTTTCTATGAGTAATTTAAAATACAAGCGATTGAAAGTCTGAATATCTTCCAAAATGTTGAGTTCATTCATTAGATCCCACCCCGTGCAAATCCAACTGGAGCGTTGTGTTTCAATAATTAAGTGAGAACGGCAACGTGCCACATTTTGGAGAAGAGCAGTGATTTTGTCCTGCATTAGCAAACTTGAAAGAAACACAAAATGACTGATGTCTTTATAATATCACTCAAAGCCTCGTGCAGTCATTAAACAAACACTGTGAGCTACTTGACTCAAACCAAATGTAGAGGGAAAAAGGTTGCTTTAGTACTCAATAAATGTAATTGGACATATTCTGATACTCACTTTTAATCCCACTTGGTAATACTACACATTTTAAGCACATTTGAGAACATCAAAACTGCCTTATGTGGTGCAAAGCTCTGATCTGAGCAGCAGTGTGTGTCTACCTGCTGTGGCGACATGGAGGACGATGAATCAAAGTCCCACTCGATGGTAAGGCTGGTGGTCTGCTCAGTAGTCACAAACATACATTGGAGTAGGACACTTCCACCCACTGAGACATTGACATATTTCTGCGGAGTCCTGACTGTGATCAGTTCAACACATCCTACAAAACAACAAGTTTATCAGGTTTCAAGTAAGTTAAATCCAAAACCAAACATTCTTTACTAAAAGCACAGTGTAATTCAAACCTACACATAAAAAAAACACACAGCATTACAAGATGAAGCAGCAGAAATGTAGTTACCTATTATGCTTATAAGCACCAACAAGCGCGGTGTGGAGCACATCTTCACAGAACGTTGGAGCACACTCACGCAGTCTTCAGCACTGACTCTTGCAAGCAGTAGCGGAAGAGAGCATAAAAACAAACAGCAAGGTTACAGTATGCTTGGTAATGGACTGGCTGATACTGTGCATGTTGATAACACAATGTTTGCATATCCATGTTTGCCAGACTGGGTGTGTATACTCTGTTGTTTTTTAAAAAACGTAGATTTAGCCGTTAATAATTTTGGGTGGGGGCAGATGAAAGCGAGAAATTATGAAAAAACTCCCCCGTTCATACATATATGAATAAATACAGGGTGCGTTTTAAATAACAGCAAATAAAGTTACAGTCAGTGCAGCCTATTGTGTGTGTTTGAGGTTGTTGACTTTATATGGCAGGTTAGGACCACAGTGTGTTGTGACACTGATGGTTAATTCATTTTCCAGTACTTTGGCAGTTTCACTACAGCTCATCACTCCATCCTCCTTGTCTTGTAAGTCATTCTGGGTCAGGGCTTCTGGCGAAGGAATTAATGTAATTTAATCTCCACCTGACCTTTATCGCTCGCCTCAAGAAAGTGTAAGCCAAAGCACTGCAACATGCTGCTTATCGTTGGGGAGTTCACTCCCTGGTGCTGCGTACTTAATAAAGGCAGTTTCACCTTTGTCGTTTTCGCTCACACAGCGTAGAGCACAATGCTGGTGGAGAGAGACAGTGAATCACACATGATTAATTGTCTATAATTACCAGAAGCTGACATAAGTGATTAACAATCTGAAAAATGTTGATCAGGGGTGACTGGAGGGGTGAGAGAGGGAGGCGGTGGATAATGTGGGAAGTGGAGGGAGGCGTGCGGAGCTCATTATCCAGAAGACACTTACGTGATAGGTTGGGAAGTGAGGCGATCTCAGTGACTTAAGACTTTGTCTGAACAGAACAACATGTGTCGGCAGCTGTGTGTTTGGGAAGAACTGTACGGTGCAACAACAAGGGGCAATCTTTAAATAAATGAAATCAACAGCATGACTCACCACCAACTCATCAGAATCCAAGACTGAGAAACATTTACGAAGAATCAAGTTGCCAGCGTGACTAAATAAGTGATAAGAGGGGGTTGAATGACTGTTGCATTTTGTTCTGATTCCGTAAAGTCAAGTGGGAAAACCAAAAAGAGTGAATAAAATCATAAATAATGCACATATTTTTATCAGGGCAGTTCATACTTCTGATCTTGGGACAGTATATTGATCTACTGATTATCATATCCCAAAAATATTTAAAGAAAAAGATGTAAAAAATGAAACAGCCTGCCATATTGAACACATCATATTTTTTCAACCCTGTGTGTCAGTATATGTCATTTTGTGAACGGCTGAGAGGTTTCTTTACAAAAATCAGCCGCTACATTTTTGCCATTTTGTGTGCATGGTTTGGTTTCCTATTTTATGTGCTACTCCTTCCCATTTGTGGTTCACGTAATTTTACTAAAACAGAAAATTATCATCTCAATATGATGATATGAGTGCACGAGGACATGTTTTGTGGTGACAATGTGAAACCATGTATGTGAATGTGGAACTTAACATGTGTTACTGTAACTCTGACTGAGAGTCAACAGCCTAGCTGGAAACTCTACAAGGTTGTACTTCAGCACGGTGGTGCTTTGAGCTAACTGCTGATGGTTACTGAAGGTATAATGTTTACCAAGGTTTTATCTTGCCGTGGGAGCATGCTAATATTTGCGAATTAGCACTAAACACAAGGTACAGCTGCGGCTGACAGAAATTTCAATAGTTTTCCCAGGTATTATATATACTGTTATATTATATATAATATTTGGTCACAAACCAAAGTGCTGAAAATTGAAACTTTGACTTGCCGGTGGTGCTAGAGGAAAAGTCAAGGGATCACCAAAGTCGTTAAGATCCATCCGCTGGGTGCTATGGTTATTTGTTTCCAATTTAATGGTAATCCACAAATCAGTTGTTGAGACATTTCACTAAAAAAACAAAATGGTGGCTTTAGAGGAAAGGTCAGTGGGTCAGCAAAGTCATTAAGATTTATCCTCTGGACACCATGAATATTTGTACAAAATTTCATGGCAATCCATCCAGTCCTTGTAGAGATAGTTCAGTCTGGGCCAAAGTGGTGACAATACATGCGGTAACACCCAGGGAGCCATGTTGCTTAGAATTTCTATATTAACAAAAAAATCTACAAATTGCACAGTAGATTGTTGGCATTATCTGATGGATTGATCCTTAGCATACTTTACGTACCTTTAATTACATTCCAATCACATTAATGACTCTTCAGTTACTACTTTGAATGTGAGTGGAGAAATGATGACGAATCCGCCCCCATGCATGCACAAACCTAGAGAGCTGTCTCACACAGTGAAATGAAGGTTGCTGGGCCTGGAACTGTGTCCTACTCAAACCTCCAGCAGGTTTCAGTGTAATACCCACACAGACTTATTCATCCACCCACTACAATCAGTGTTTCCCTGTCAGCAGACTGCGAGGAGGTGTGATTCAGAGCTTTGGCTCAGAAGGAGCGAGTACACATTTGAGGTGTGGTGTTTTCTTTCCCTTTTCGACAGACCCGTCTGAAGATGTAATGTTTTTACATTACAACGACAACAACATATAATCAAGTGTTTATCAATTGATTAATGAAGAAATGTATTTATTTACTAGTGTATTTGGTGGCTGTATGGTTTGGTTGAGATACTGTGACTGCTGTTGCTATAAAAGAAAAGCAGGGATGCAGTTCAGAAGTTAACCAGCAGATGGCAGGCCAGGCTGTTAGATGTTGAGTGTTTCTGTATATGGGTGTGTGTGTGTTTGTTGAGGGGAGCGGGGAGCTCGAGACAGCCGATGGCAACAGAGCCAAGAGCGCCACACTCCGGCTTCAGCAGACCTCACTCCTCCTCACCCTCCTCTCCTGCTCTCAACCGCCTTGATAAAAAAAAAATATATATATGTCAGACATTTAGCATGATTTCACTTATTGTCCCTACAGGTACCAAGAAACCATACCACACTAAAAATAGTGATGGTACAAAATCATATGTGAAAGCGAGATCGCTCAACCACAAACTGTATGTGTGAAACATCATCTGACTCACATGGAAGAACAGGTCTTCTTTGCATTGCCTTTTTTTTTCTTGGCACTAAAAGCCAAATGCAGTGACACTGAACCATCATCTCATATTGGCATCAAATGCGAGAATGAAACACTGTTTTCACAAAGATTGACACAATTGTGCAAATAAACCTAAAACAACAACACTTTTGTCATCTCTGAAATACAGAGTCTGTTATTGGAGAAGGGGATCGACGAATTGTGTGAGGAAGAAAGTGTAGAACAAGGCAAGAGGAAGTTTACATCAGCAAACAGTCTGATTGACAGCCCGTCAGTTTTGCATTTAAGCTATAACTTTCCTAAAGTGCCGGCAGTAAAAAAAAGGAGCAAGCACATAGTTGACCCTTGTTGGCACAGAGAAACATTATGCTTCCCTAAGACACATTGTGTTCCCATATCCACTCTGTCTAATGGCATTTTTGATCATCTAAAATCTGTCCTTCAGTGACTGACTTCAATCCAGGGAAAATGCCAAAATAAATTGAGAAGCAGGCTGTTGAGATTTGCCAGAAAAGTCTAATTTTATGTGTTTAACTTGTGATCTTATCAAAATTTTACTGACTGATTTCACTTGGCTGGAGGAAGTTTGCGTTTTCCGTGCAGCATACCAAACTAATGTTTTAAAGCGATTCTCCGGGTGCTTTCTCCATGTGTGATATAAAATACTGGAGAGAGATTTCAGTGTCTTAAAACGAGATCTTGTGCGCTGATTGTTATTCATGGGATAATGCAAATGATGGAGGGCAATGACAAGCTCAAACACAGCCGGTGTCAGCCACACAGCATCAATTAATTGTGAAAATTGACTTTGACACCGATGGCACGTGCACCTTCTTAGTTACATTCATCACACAATATGCTGTGTTTACATTTTCTGGCACATATACAGCATGTAGCTATAATCTCACCTTTAACTGCTCCACCACCACCATCCTTTTTGCCTTTTTGCTGTACCCTAGGATTTTCTAAATGATGTCCCCTGGGGGGGGGGTTGGATTTAGTGGTTCAGCCGTGGTTACATTGCATAAAAGAGATATGTCTTAATATTTTATTAGACACATTATGTTTCCACTCTTCTTCATCTCTTCACTCTCTTTTCAACCCCCAAACAAGAACTCCATGGCAACACAGATGAACATCCTGTAAAAGGAAAAGAGATGGACATGCTGCGCTACAGGAGAGGCATGCTTGACATTTTATCATGTCAAAGATGATGCTTAAATTTGGGATTCTTGTTTGGGGTTAACCACTAACAGATTTAACTGTTTATTGACTGAATAATTGATGATCTTAGTGGATGTTATCTATCCAGCCAATCCAAGAACAAATCAGTTACAGTAAATCCTTTAGAAACTGTGTATCTTTTCCCTGAACTGATAACACTGATGTATGTCTGTTAACATGGCCTTTGCTTGAAATACTGGTTTGATTAAGTATTCATAGTATATAGTATATTTATAGTATACTGAAGTATTGCGTATAGTATGGCAATCAGGACTGTAAAAGCTCAGCATTTATTGACTTTATTTATTGACTTAATAATTTCTGTACATTATGATAAACGTTCCAAATGTTCCACAAAGACTTTAATGCCTTGGTTAGAATCAGTCAAGACAATTCATCAAAAATACGTATGTGGCAGAAAGCACAGGCAGGCATTCTGAGCCACAAAGCCAAAGCATCCTCAGCTTTTTGACCACTTTCGGGTTTTTCCCCCCACATAGGAACAGCCATCAATTTCTGACCCATGTTAATGGACCCTTTCAATATTTTATGTTTTTATATGGAGTGCTGACAATAGAACGCAGAAATGGAAGGCACATTTTGCCGAGCTACTTCACTGGCTCTGTAACCATCTCAACAGAGCGATGCACTCCAATTCAGAAAGAGCCAATCCATGGACAGAAAGATGAAAATACAGGAAACCTGCAGAGACTGTGCACTTTATGTTTTATCCACACTAAACATAAGTGTTGAAGTGAAGCAGAAGTATTGTTTTTTTTACTAATTCTAAGTACTGTAAGTACTTTGGAATAATTTGATCCTGATTTAATATAGGCTGATCTCTGTACATCCTTGCATGTTGGACATATTATTTATATACCTTAGCTCCCCTCAAGGTGAACTCACTTAGCAGCGTAATCAACTGTCGAGGCGCTTGGTAGAGGCGGCGGAGAGTAAATTAAAAGAAATCAATTAGGTGAGACAAACCTGTGCATTAAATCTGCCTCCTATCTGAAGGCTGACACGCCAGGAGAGGATCATTACACAGGTCACAGCTACTAGAAGAGGCAAAGCATGATGAAACATGTCACACAACAACAACAACAACAACAAAAGAGCTTAGACACCAAGTTGAAACACAGCAAAGATTTTGAGAATATACCCTGTGAATGTTGAGGGCCATAGATCTTCTGCCACTTCTCCTTGTAGTTTACTCACAAGGTAAATGATACGTGGCCCAGAATGGTGGGGTGGTTCACTTTTAGGCATAAAGACGGGAGATCAATCATAAGACTATTGCATCCAAGTGTGGCTGGATTGTACAGTGGTGTTTTTTTTGTTTTTGTTTTAAAGACAAAAAAAAAATTGCATCTGTGGACGACGTAAGTAAAATCCATTAACCACTTACAGTAAACAGAGGTCAGTCTATTTCATCTCTTAACTCTCTGCTTGTATCTGTTTTTATTGTACGTTCAATCAGACTCAGCTTATGCACTGTGGTCAGATCCCATTTAAAACAGATACTGTAGTCTTTCAGATGGTTCAAATGATTAAACTACAGCTCCGTTACTGAATCTCTATTGGTGACGTTGCGGTAACCTCCAAACAAGCTGCTTTACCACAACATTTTACAGTATGACCTACTCACATATTAGTGGCATTGATTCCTTCAAGTATGAAGGTCACCTGGTTATCTATTAGGCATTTTTCATTCCTTGGGATCAATATTTGACCCCTGACCTCAAATCAGTCTTGTTAATGTGTGTAAATTCTGGTAATAACAGGGCCCTCGAAAGCTCAAGAAGAAGAGTAATTGTAGCTACCGATCAATTGTTTGACAGTGGAGATTTTTAAATAACGACACTCTAGTTGTTATATTTGACACAGGCAACACAAAAGACAGGAAAACATTTTTAAATCCATACGCCATATGCACATGGTGTGTAAGAGCATACTGTATGTTGTATAGTTCTTGAAATAAAACCACTCAATATCATCCTTTAATACTTTTCATTTTACTTTGTTTCCCTTCCAAGACATAAGTAACAAATTTAGTATTTCTAATTTAACAGCGATATTGTTAAGTATCATTTAAACTATCCAATTGTTGTCCATTTTAATGCTACATCATCATATTTAAAATAATAATCTGGAGAAAAACATCTACATTTTCTGGCTAAACAGTTTGTGTGAAGTATATTGGTACATACTATGTACTGTATACACTGGAAATTTAAAGAATGATTCTCTCCTCTCTTTACTGTGCTGCTGCATGCCTTTTCTTGCCCCTGTGCATTATTTATAGTAAAACAGCTATGTCTCAAAAAAGAACTGATATGGAGCAGAAAAAAAGGGGAAGTGGGGAAAAACTGGAGCGAGGTGGGCTGTAGCTATTATTTTAATGGTTGCTAGGTGGCTGTTTAGCATGTTTGAGGTTAGGTCTACAGCTGCTATCCAGCCTGGTAGCTTAACCAAAACTTTTTCTTTTTTTTTCTTCTTTCTTTTTTTTTATTACCAAGGCAAACCATAAAAAGAAATATAGGCATTTTAGTGTTTGAAAATAATTAGTGGATTATTGTGCATGTAAATGTTTTTAACACTGACCCTTTTTGAAAGTCCTTTTAGAATACCTGAAAATATCTTCCAATGTACCACTACATTTTTCCTTCAAGTCTGACTCGGCACAAAATAAAAACAAATCTTACAGTTAACTTTAGCAACAATATTATTTGGCATTTTGAGTTAAATCAGAAAAGTAAAAGTAGTGCTGTCTGGGACTATCATCATCAAACCATCTTCTTTTTTCACCAAAGGTTGTCCAGTTGCACCAAGCCTTGTTTGGTGTCCATTCTCTGTCTAAGTTTAATGAACAAAGCTCTAATACTGTATGCAGTACATGCTGGAGACATTTTGACATGTCACAGCAGGAAAAGCAAAGGTGTAAATAATGAAATTAATAATGGCTTTCATTCAGCTGCTTCAGTTTCAGGGTCCTGATATTATGATTGCTGGCTCACACTGTCACACTGCCATACTGGGACCCTTGAACTTAACAGAGCCATTGTTAATGTTATTAGAAACAGCTGTGCTTTTCCTACAAGTCCGAAGTCAAAATGTCTGCCGTGAAAAATGCCTATTGGCTGGCAGCACAGTTGACCCCGCCCCATCCCTTGACAGAAATAAGCAGATAAAAGACCACGGTACACAAACTGGCCTCACATCATCAATACTTGTTTTCAGTGTGACATCACACAAAAACATGTGAAACAGTACGAGTTCTGACAGCTAAATCAAGAAAAAGAGTAGGAAAATCTTGTTTTCTGTAAAACACCATTTGTACAAACTAATAAATGGTGTTGTCCATGATCACGAAACGGCCAAGTATCATGCATGTGCTGTCTTTATTTTTTAAGATTATCTGTTGGCATTTTTGCCTTTATTGGATAGTTGTCAGAGGAGATAAAGACAGGAAACAGAGAGCGGGTCCACCACTTTGGTCCAGACTGAAATATCTCAAGAACTATGGATGGATTGCCTTGAAACATTGTACAGACATTCATGGTGCCCACCAGCAGGTAATAGTTTACACTTATCCTGCGAATTGGCACAAAATGCTGTACACTACTAGCATAGTTGTAGACTTGTTCAATGTGCTACTGTTCTAAAATAATTGTATTGAATCAATTAGAATTTAAAATACTTTTAGGTTTTTGTGTTTGTGTTTTCTCGGGCAACAGGGTAGGTGATATAACACATTTTCAGTTTTATCTCTCGTGCCCTGGACTGTATAGTGAAGTAATATTTCCACATCATAAGTAGATATTAGAACCCTCATTTGAACTTTGTACTGTAACATTGGTAAATTATGCATCACCATATCCCACAACCCAATCCTTTCCCAAGTCTGCATACTCGTGATGTGTAGAATGTAGTCTCAAGTCCTCTTTTCTCTTCATGCTGTAAATCCCAAATGTTGCACACTGAGCTGCGTATGTGTCATTTGTATGCATGTGCACCGTTTACACATGAGGCCCCAGGTCCTGCTCCTGACGACATTGAAGCATTAGTGTTTGGGGATGTCACTGCTCAAAAATCATTAACGAAGCCTGGGACTGATGACTATTTAAAGCCATCAATGCACAATCAACAACACACTCTGGTATGCGTTGAATTTGACATGTGAAGCACAACCATCCATCCATTTTCTATACAGCTTATCTTGTTACGGGTTGCTAGGGGCTGGAATCCATCCCAGCATGCACTGGGCGCGAGGCAGGGCCATGTTGCCACATGCAGACAGACACATTCGCACCAACAGGCCATTTAGAGTCTCCAGTGGACCTAACCCGCATGTGTTTGGACTGTGGGAGGAAACTGGAGCACCCGGAGGGCTTCCACACAGACAGGGGGTGAACAGGTCAACTCCACACAGAAAGGCCCCTGCCATCCATATATAGTGAAGTATATGAAAGATGAGATTTTTGTGCTTGTCAACGGTTATAGGCCTGTTTTCCAGATGTGTCTACAACCATTACTGATGTAAACAGACCTCATACAGCATCAGATAGCATTAATAACTTTGTAATTTGCCTATGTATTAAAAGTCCTGTCAATTCATTGGGAAGTGATAGCAGATTCCAGTCCTGTGTTTTGAATTTTGGTGGTGGGGGCGACTATTTCATTGCTTTTAATCAGGTTGCCGCTTCACATGGGACTCAAAAATGGGACAGAGGTTGCACCAAAAGCCCACGAACCACCTCTGCTACAAATCTATAAAATCAATGAGCTGGTTTGACCAGCAATACATTGTTTCTTAATGCTTAGAGGCGTATGTGGAACATAATATTTCAAATGTCTTACTGGATCATTACTGTTTTCTGTGCTCCAGGTGCAGTCACATTTAGAGGCCGTTCTCTTCACCTTCACCAACTAAACATTTGCTGTAGGTCAAGCCCAGAGTGGATCCAGAAAAAACAAAATCCACATGTGCTACCATATATAGCGCCATGCCCTCAACCAGAGGACAAAAAGTCTCTGCAAAGAGTTTCAACTGCATCTGTCCTTCTGACAAAACAAATTAATTATCTAGTGCTTTGTAGATGCAGAACTCAATCTGCCACAGACAGGCCACAAAGCTACTTTATCCAACCTGTACTGCAGTGTATCATTTTTACTCATCTTATATTTGCCAACGATGTAAAAAAACCCACTATTTAATAGTTCCTGAATTGAAAAAGGGGCAAATATTACACTTGTCAGCAGGAGTCACTTTGCGTCTTTATTCAGGAAATAGGGTATGAAAGGAGGTATATTCTCATAAACGCGCAATGTTTCGTAATCAAATTAAAAGAAGATACTCTTGAGTTTTCTTAAATTTTGTTTTCGGACTGTCTTCATATCCAACAGTCCTTATCAAAAGCAAGACACCAACGAAGAGGTGAGAGCTCTGACAACAACCTGGAATAGCAATGGTAAATACCTGATTTTATCCTCTTATTTTGCAACATTGTGTGCTATTTACCTTTTGGGGACTAATATCTGAAAATAAATTAATAAAAAGTCAAATGAAACAATGTAGTATATTAGTCCTCAAAGGGCAAATGAAAAGACATTAGCTTTCTTTACTGTATAAGCCTTTATTTGTAAAAAGTCTGTTGTTTGAATGATAACCCTTTTTATACCACATACTTGAACACCTTGTATTTGTAAAAAACACATTTTGTTCAAACACCTAAAAAAGCTGATTGACACTATAACATTAATTTGCACTGACAAAAAAAATACAACTTCATACTACACAAATGTTGATTCCATGAGTACTGATACTCCAAATGAAATCAAACACCTTATTAAACAACTGAATCAAATAAGCGCCCAATGTGAACAAAACAATTACAGTACAAAAACCAAATGCATTTTTCTTCCAGTGCCAGTATATCAGATGAATTACATTTCCTTCGTATGATAAAACAACAACAACAGTAAGAATAACAATCCATAACAAATGCAACAAATACAATAAATCAGAAATGAACACAGAAATGAATAAAATCATTTACTAACTTATATTGAAAAATAAATGGGCTGTTGGTCTTGTGGGTTTCTTTCTTTTCATTGCCAATTTTTATCAAGTGTTGGAAAATCTTTCTTACCTACTGGTTAAACATGAGATAGTCTCCCTGGTGTGCTCTTTCAAAGAGGGGAGGTATACTGATGTGTAACTGGGAATCAGCACAGCTTCTTGCAAGTATCATCATACAGTAATCGACAACAGACCATAACCAGAGGCAACTTATTAAAGAGAAAATACAGGGAACACCCACTCAGTGTGCAATCACATGGCTTACGTTCAGATGCTACTGGTGAGCATCCTTTACATCCGTTGTAGTTGAAGGGCGATTGATGTTAATGCTTATGCTGAACCTGATAAAACTACAGCATGCACTTGGTGCATCTATTCCAAATTGCGTGATTTACAGTAAATACATTGAATCGAAGTACATATTCGTGATCCGCACGAATCACACGATGTACCTTCTATGTTTACATTTTTCCTCCAGTTTTACGAACAGTTTGTTTCACAAGATTTATAGAGCTGGCTGTAAAACAAGTGCAATTTGAGCATGTAAACACTGGATCTGTCTTTTCCTGGCTGTGGAGATGAATCGGATGGTGTGGAGTAAAAATATATGAAAATAAACCTTTCAAAACTCAGGTCATGCAAAACAAAACCTACAAGGTACATACAAAATAATGAATGCACCAGCAAAAGTTCCTCCAACAGTGAGGAGTCCGTCAGCCTCGTTCTGGTGTTTGGTGGGTGAAAGTTCTTGCATGGTTGCGGTCAACTCTT
>NTHP01000101.1:2537022-2560437 GCA_003416845.1 Oplegnathus fasciatus
GTGGGGGGTGGGTTGGGTGAGGGCGGTGGGAGCGGGGGTGTCAAGGATCTCACTCAGCTGATGCCTGAACAGACGAGCCACCACTGATTTCATGAGCTGCAGAAGAGGATTTTTGATCACAATAAGTATCAGTAAAAAGTCAATGGGACTCTGAGACATCTTTTCTCACTCAAGAGCTTTCACTTTCTCTTTTTTCTTGTTTTTTTTTTTAGCAAAAATATCATGCAGTCTTTAGTTCCAAAAACCCCTGGTGGGATCTCGTGTTTGTTTGTTTGTTTGTTTGTTTGTTTGTTTGTTTGTTTGTTTGTTTGTTTGTTTCTTTCAGGAGGAAAAAGAAACTCAAAGCCTTGAAATTCTTCTCTCACAATTATTCTTAAACATTCAAGTCATCCTATTAATACTTTGTACAGCAGAAAGGTCCTTCAGATTTCACATGTGTATATATAAATATAATATATATAAATATGCATATACATATGTTCAACTTGTATATGTGTATACATATTTTGGAACTGTATCAAAGCCAATTTAATGTGCTCTCAAAATATGGCCCATGATTCCTAGTGGGATGCACATCAATTCACATAGTACAACCAGTAGATTAGGTTGAAAAATCCAAAGGTGATAGGGAAAATGACCCGGGACCACTTGTCAATGGTGCTAACATCTGACAGGTTTGGGATTTTCAACTTGAGCTTGGAGGAGCGTCGCCGTAGCCGACAGTTGGCCCGGCTCCGCATGGCGCTCCGATCCAGCGAGTGGTGGCTGAAGCCATCTCGGGGCGCCATGGGCTTCCTGAATTGGACCCCGGAGCTGTCGAAGGACATGACTGAATTCCGAGAGTCACTGACGCTGCTTCCCACGTCAGAAGGCATCACTTCGTTGTTCATTTCCAGTGTGGTGAGGAGGATGTTTCCATAAGCATCCACCTGCGAGTGGAGCGGAAAGAGAAAGAGAGTAAGTGAGGGCTGAAATGTCGAGCGGTAGCCCCAAATTCCCTCAATAATAAAACTTATATTAACCCCCCCTCCCATCCCACAAGCTGTCAAGCTAAAGCAAAATGTAGGGATGATATGGAACGTCATTTCTTGCATGCACCAGAAATAGTTAACAAAGAGTTTCTTAATGCAGACATCTATTAGTGATTTTTACTTGCAAAAAAGTGTCACAAGTAATGTGAACAGCCTTAATCATCTGACTTTATGGTGAGGGCTGGCCTACAGCTGATATGATTTCTAAATACATGTACCCCAACTTTTCTTTGTTCCTCGAGATACAGATTTCTTCGCTGTGTAAATGACCTGAAGGTGTTGGTTTGAAACGGCACGGAAATGGAGTCCTTGCAATGTGAAAGAAAAATGAAGAGAACATTAAAACGGCTATAAAATCCTGGCAAATAAGCACATTTTCTCAAAATTACACAATGCATAAGACATAGAGTTAACAGGAACAACTTTGAGTAAGCATAGCATTTAGTACTTCACACACAAACAACTGGGGGGGGGCTTCATTCAGTCTGATCATTTCAGCATCTGCTATTGCCACATTGTTAAATTGCCAATGCATTCTCGTTTCACATTTTGATATTTTGTCCAGCTTAGTTGGAAAGTAACATGTTAAAAAACAAGGTAGCAGAGTGAGAATGAATGAAGCCTACAGCATAAACATAGACAACAACCTAAATAAGAAATGAGAATGTTTACACCACTGTTGAGCTAGATGAATCGCTATCTCAATGAAAAAGGCTATGCTCGATAAAAAGCGGTCAGTACTTGAGGGAGAAGCAATGGATGATGGTTGGTGAATACATATTGGGCTGCGGTGGCATCAGTATGCTTCTGGAAGATTACTTCAGGGAATACTGTATATGTGTCTTAGGATAAAATGACTATGGCTAGAAATCTTATGTGCAGAACATAGTTGTTTTGTACTTGAACTCTGACTGACACAGAGAAGTCGAGTAAAAGAGAGGTAGCAGAGGAAGATGCAAACCTGTTCCCTCAGGCGCTTCTCTTCGTATCTTGTGCGCTCGTTGTTGGCTTTGTTCAGCCTCTCATTGATTTTCTTCTGTTGCGCAGGGCCCCGGCCAAAGAACACGTAATTTACAAAGGCATATTCGAGCAGGGCCAGGAACACAAACACAAAACAGCCCATGAGGTAGACGTCAATGGCTTTCACATACGGAATCTTTGGGAGAGTCTCCCTAAGGTGGGTGTTAATTGTTGTCATGGTAAGCACCGTTGTCACACCTGAGTACAGCAGCACACACAGACACAAAGAATTCACCATCAGGGGAGGAAGTTACATTTCACTTTAAACATTTACACAAACTTTACACTTACACTGGCATCGTCTGACCAGCGTTACTGTAGTTCAGCTCATTTATGTAAAGTAACAATACTGCCCTGTAAAAATACTGCATTTATAGGAAAGTAAAATGTTGTAAGTAAAAGCACTAAATTATTATGAGCAAAATACATATAAAACAAAAAAGCATTAGGCATCAGAATGGTCCTTGTCAGTGTATTATTATTATACATCATATTATTTGATTATTACTACTGATGCATTGGCAAATAAACAGTATTTTAATGTTGAAGCTGGTAAGGTGAAGCAAATTGCGACTACTTCATATACTGTTTCATATATAACAGTGCATAATATTCTGTACGATGATCTTACAGTTTGTATGTGGAATCTGAATCTGTAGTAACTAGTAACTAAAGTACAATATTTGCCTCTAAAATGTAGTGGAGTACAAGTATAAAGTAGCAGAAATTGGAAATATTCAAAGAGAGTTAACCTAAAAGCTGTAGTTTTACAGAATAATGCAGGCGCATTGTGAAACAAACTGTCAATAAAGTATTAAGCGCCCTAGATATTTGTATTTGTAACTGATCAAGCCAATTATCCACTGCACAAAGAAGTTTAAAAGTTACATTTTCTTAATTTTTGTTCAGTGCAGTCTGCTACTCCAGCCTGGTATTTGGAGAAGACCAAATATTTCAACACAGCATGAGTAACAGTTTTTAAAAAATGTTTAATACCATGTTATTGTTTACATCTGTCGAGTTAAATCAAGTTGTTTACAGGGCCCCTGATTTCTGTTTAAAAAGCTTGCAATTTGCGCCGTTGTTTTTACGATTATTAGAGGATTGGAGTTTGCGCTTTGGACAAAAATGGAGATCAGTAAAATCAAAGGGCTTTAAATGCTCTTCATATGTAGTTCTTTGGTCAGAAATATGAGTGAGTCTGAGAACTTCTTTGTCAGAGCATCTGGACACAGTAATTCAGACATTAATCTGAATTGTAAATGTGTTAAATGTCATTAATATCACAAAAATAGTGATAGTGTAACTGAGTCTAGTTGGATATCGTGACATTCTGTGTACTACTTTAAGGTAATCCGGACACATGTATCATATTATGAGTAAGCATGTCTCTCGGGCTTACTCATAGTATGTAATAAGAACTACTCATCACTCCATATTTTCATCATGTACATCAGTGTTTCTACGTTCAGCACTCAGGGACCAGTGTGAACACCACAAGGGAGCAAAAGAAATTCTATAGGAGCAATATAATTGAATGGAAATAACTGATGTAGCCTTTTTTTACCCGGTAATTCAAACTGGATTATTGTTTGTTCACTGAATCAAAATAAGGTTGATAGTTTCATGTGCCTGTAAATGTAGACAATGTGCACAACAACATTGAGCATGTGGCAGCTACATGCTGTTAGCTCCTGTGATAATCACTGGATTTGAACGGAAACAGGTAGAAGTTTAATAATGCAGCGGCGGTTGTGTCTTACCCAGGGCCACCCGAGCTGCAGAGGCATCATAATTGATCCAGAAGGAGACCCAGGAGAGGATGGTGATCAGGATGGAGGGCATGTATGTCTGCAGGATGAAATATCCAATGTTCCTCTTAATCCTGAAACTCAACGAAAGCCTTGGATATGAACCTGTAAGGAGAAAGGATGGAGTGATAGTTTGGAAAAGGCAGAGTGAAAACACATCAGTGAAAAAAGGACAGAAGGGGGAAACGTTGGCACAACTTAAGAGTTCCAAAGTCTGCACTTTGACAACGCGCAGGGTAGTCATTTCTCCATTTGTTCAGATGGAGCACTTAATTTCCCCAAAGCGATGGATTCCTTTCCAGGGACAAGTTCGATTCCAATTAAACATGGCAGAAAGTCGCAAACACGGCAGATTTTTCTGCAACCCCCTATCTCAGCAGGCAGCTCCAGCATCCCTCTGAGAATTGTCACAGAGAGCTGCTCTGCTTTTCTTTTGCACTTTCTCCGTCCTCTAAACATTACCAAAAGGGCATTTTAGAGGCGCATAATTGCAACGCATGCCTTTACACTAAAAGAGGAAGGAAAATATACAGTATGTGGTGCAAGGTGGTAAGTCATTCCATTGTACATTTTGCAGGAAAATATCAGCTGGTGGTGCCAAGACATTAATTGGCCTTCTGACTGCACTTTAATTTACAACCACAACAATACAATGCTGATGCAAAAAGCAATATAAACACATCAGGGCAGGATCTCTCTACTTCAGCTATAGCTAGATATTTACGAGGTTGGAAACAATACAAATTGCTCTAAATATAGTTACATTCCATTCTATGTGTTCTATCTACAGTTTTATTTCCAATATGTCACCAAAGAAAAAAGGCTTCAGATAAACGTGATGGTTTTAATCTAAAAGGCTATTTGCTATGGGGAACACACAATGATGAATGACCTCATCATCTCCAGGTTCCTCTAAATCTTTTAATGAATCAATACCTTAGCATACATACTTCATCAAGCCTGAGACAAATGCCTTAGATCACCCAAGTACATCCTAGATTAATGGTGGCGACAAATGTTCACGGGTTTCATTAAACTCAAACATGAGAATTACACTCAAATTTTACTTTTGTCTTCCTTTTAGAATAGCAAGGTTGCTTGTGGGGTAGCTGGGGTCAGCTGAAATGAGATTACTGATACATTCACACAAATATTGTATGCATTTTATTGGGCTTTTTCACTCTTGAACTTGTCTAAAGTCTGTGTGCCATCTCTACACAGTATGTCAGAGATTAAAATACAATACTGAAACTATCACCATACTCTAACATATGTCCACAGAGATTTATACTGAATGTAGAATATGCATAGTCTACTTTAAGTCGAGTACTGTATGTGTTTGTTACACTGCACTGTTGTTTAAATCCAGATATTCTTGTGTAACATTTTGGGAAGTAATACTTACAGCTTTCAATATCTCTCAGTCAGTAGAGAAAGACTAATCAGATCCTTTACTTAAAGGAATAGTTCGACATTTTGGGAATACACTTATTCACTTTCTTAAATGAGTGAGTGTGCTAAATATGAAGCTACAGGCAGAGAGACAGTTAGCTTAGCTTAGCATAAAGACTGGAAACAGGGGGAAACAGCTAGCCTGGCTCTGTCCAAAGGTTAAAAAAATCCGCCAACCACCAGCACCTAAAGCTCACTAATTAACATGTTATATCTCGTTCCTGGAGTCTCCGCCGGTTGCCTGGCAACTTCTACAGTGACTACAGGAAGTCACTGTGTCCGGCCAAAAAATAGGGACACAAACCCTCGTAAAATTACAATTCGTCATTTGTACACTNTAAGAGTGGTATCGATCTTCTCATCTAACTCTCAGCAAGAAAGCGAAGGACTGATTTCCCCAAATGTCAAACTAGTCATTATTTAAAATCTGTAGGTAAAATTTTAAACAAATAAAAGTAAAAAAAAAAAAGCAATAAAAGTACTTATTATGCAGATCGGCCTGTTCCACACTGTAGTTTTATTGAACCATTAGCCTGTAAGCAGCATTTTAATGTTGGAGCTGTGTCAGATGATGCTACTGTATGTCAAACTACTTTACTACTACAAACTATTGTACTAGCAATTCTATATACTTTCAGGTGAGAAATAAATCATAGTATATCTAAGTGTATCAAATGTTTTGCATGTAAAAGCTCAATCTGCAAACTAAGTGACTAACTACAGCTGTAAGTAATGGAGTAAAATGATAGTGTGTGCCTATGGAATGTAGTGAAGATGTAGAAAGTTGCACAAAATAGAAAAACTTGTCTTTGAGTATACCAACAGTTCCTGTACATTTACTGTGCGTTGTTTTTTTTAACTGAAGTAGTTCTGATTCTAATGAGAAGTTGTGTGAGTCAACGTGACTCAACGTTCGGTACTTCAGTTGCACTTAGTTTTTTTGCAAGTCAGTTCACATTTTACAAATATGTGGAAATGGCTACCTACAATCTGCAGCACCGAAAAAGGAAATTGTCTCCCTGCATGACCCAACTACAATTCCCCACAGTGACCATGACGTACTGATGGTACCACTAAGTCACTAACTCACTGTGTTGACACAGATACAGAGGTATTTACAGAGATTTTTAAGAATCATTTTGTGGTATGAAGTGGACACTTTCAGCCTAATGAGGTCTGAAACATTTTTTACAACAGCCTTACCTGTAGTAAACCTGACCTCCCTGGACACCAAGCGGATGTCTACAATGGAGAACTGAGGTAACTCTAACTTGTCAACGCCCGTCACAGCATTGTCTCCTCCTTGCCAGAAGAATACGATGTCATCTGTGGTATATCCATCTGTGTCAAGGTCGGGGCAAATCCAGGGGAGAAGAGAGAGGAAAATAAAACATGTGGAGAGCAAGTGTGGTGAAGAACCAACCATTAAAGTTAACCATGTTTCTATTTTAAGTCTGCTGCAAGAGTATGGATGATGAGTGGAGGTCGCTTTGACAAATCAAACACTTGTGTCTATCGACTCTATGCTGCCTTAAAGTCATTCAGAGCAAAGACACCTCACAACATATTTGGTCTTGGTATCTTTATATGTTGACTTTTGGAGGCCATTGTATTGCAAGAATCTGTGACTACATCTTAAAATGGTTTCATGGTGATCATCTTAACCCCTTAATGGTCCCAGGCAGAAAAAAATAATACACACATATATATATATGTATACATGTTTGCAATTCTTAGTTCTTTGGGCACTAAGAACAACAATTAATTATTGGATTACCAACTGACCACACAGTTTTTTAATTATATATACAGTAGAAATGTCCATTTACCGACAATCCTTCTGATTTTCTCTCTATTAAAGTTAACTAAAAGACATTTTTCAGTTGCGTTTCTCTTTTTATGGACAAGAGCAATATGTAACACATTTTTAAAATAAAATTATCTGTGTGATGGGTCAACAGTTTTTCAGGTGATGATCCTTCTTTGTGTTTTTCTATGAACCATCGCTGATTGGTTTTCCCATCAATATTTCCTATATACTTCAATCTACCCTCTGGGCAGGAGTTGCCCAGCACCCAGTTATCAGAGTGAGATTTGTCAATGTCCACATCTGTTAGTGTGATTAAATTTGGCTTTGTTGATTCACAAGTATCACCCTGTATTTACCAGACTATTAACTAATCTACCGATATCGATATCGGTATACCGGACATCGGCATAGCATGTTTTTGAAAAATGATTACAACATCATCAGACTTTCATCAGTCAGTCAGGTTGAGGTAAGTACGACTAATCTTTCAACACGATACCACAGCTCAAAATGTGCTCTACCATGAACAAAACCTGTGACAGTGCAGTTCATGTCTGGTACAGGTTAATATAAAATAAATATATAATATATAGTAATTTTATATATATATGTATATATGTATATATATATATATATATAGTATAAATGACGAAAGAACAAAAACAGACACTCTGAACTTTAATGCCACCAACATGTGAAGCAACACATTCATTTATAAGTATAATGTAATACACTATTTGCCATAACTTTAATTTTATCTCTTCAAGTTATCAAATAAACTCTTGTATTTTTCATTAGGGATTGTTTTTGGAGAAATGGTTGTGTTTTCTCCAGTAAGGCCATGTAGCACCAAAGACAGCATTAAAACATTCAGTGGAAAACGCTCCTGCCTAAGACTTAAATCTGCCTGTTCTCTCTGCCTGCAGTCACATGTGCCACTGTCCAGACTCCTATGGAGCTATATCACTGCATGCATTACTACCTGCATGAATATTTATTAACATGTGTCACTTGGTATGGTGCTCCCACACATTCTCAACTGGCAGTGCAATTGAAAGTGACCACAGCAGTAGATTTATGTCAATAGGCCAGTATGCATTCAGTGCAGAGCAATTTCTCAGTCGGAGAAGTGTTACTACATTTCACATTCTACTACCCCACGTCCAGACCTGGATGGCATTAAACTCACTGAGGGACCGGGATTCATTACCATTATATCTCTCTCCGAGGTTATAGGGTAAGGAAATGTGACATTGTCCATGAAATTGAAACAACTGCCTGCCTAATCAATCAAACTGATGGTTAATGTGCATGACTCCCACTAGCGCGGAGCATTCCATGAGCATAAACAGCAGATATTCTTGCGACTTTTTAATTCATGGCATATCCATATTTCATTGCTTACTGATGTCCCCGAGGGTAAACACTCTGCACTTTTATCTTGAACAATAAGAACCACAAATATCTGGCGTATTGAGCAAGTGGGTTGATTGATGGAGTGGTCAATGAAAATGATCAAGCAAATACAATTTTTAATTACACCACTAGAACATTTTCCTCCTGGATATTGATTTATCTAAATTAAAGCATTTATTTAAAAACAAAAAGACATGAAACAATGTCAATTAAAAGATATTGTGTAATATAATGTAAAGTTTGCATTTTTGTCTTATTTTCTCCGATATGTACGTAAATCTCTGTTCAAACATGCAGATGATAATATTCCTTTTAAGAGTCAAGTTACCAGTTCACAAGCATGTTTCATTTCTTTTTTCATCCCATTATGATCTTAAAAGGGTAACTACACCAATTGTAAGTATAATGGCCAGTTTACTAGTCACGGGGAGTACCATTCAATCTGTGAAAAGAGTTGGATCATGACTCCTTAAAGCCAATTCAAAGGGATGCGTATGACAAATTGGAAACATTTTCATTATAACACTGTCTCTAATGCTCCTTACAAAGACAGCAAACATGCACCATGAAGAATCAAAGTTTGTATAATAGTTTTGAAACCTTGCTGATTTGGGAATTTTCATAATGTTCTTGCAATTCGCATTTATATAAGATCCAGCAGTAAAACTGACAATAATATGAACAAAGTACTGAGTGGCTATTATGGAAAAAGCGAAACAAATCAGGAATAGAAAGGCTAACAAGTAGTTCCTGAATTGAGAATTGCTTCCTTGCAGAGAGTTAGATAAGAATTGTACAGTAAATGTGGAGCTACAGCCAGGAGACGATTAGCTTAGCTTAGCATATTATTTCTTGTCTTCCCAGTGAGGTTGCCTGGCAACCAGCAGAGACTTCAGAAACTCTCTGTAAGAAAAGCAAATAATCTTCCCAAAACACTGAACTTTTCGATTATAGACAATGAAAGATAATGATAAGTTACTGTACTTGGGAACAAACTGCTGGATACTATCTTATTGAACCAAACATCTGGATACTAACCACTTTCTTAATGAATCATTCCTGATGAGCTCTGAATCAGGTGCTTAATGGCACTTAACCAATAACTCGTTATCACGTCCTTGTTACTTACACATTAGTTACTAGTTATTTGTCCCATGTATAAATTCTTCTTTTAAAACACTAATGTAATTTAGGGGTTAAGAGACATTATATTAATGTTATCATTTTGCTTTCACTATTCAAAGATCCTGTGGTGGCCCTGTCCATCTGTCACACGGAGGGAATAGTAATCAATGCACATCAGCAAGCACTGTGATGTCTTCTCTATTTCTCAAGGCAGTCATCAACTGCAGAGTTAAAACATCTGACAAATGGCACACATTGACAAAGATGCCGAATATTTCACTAATGACTCCTCTGAATTATCTCACACAAATGTAATTAACCAAAAAAACCACACTTAATTATGTGTAATTTTTGGAGGTAACGTGTAATGATTGTAAGACAGCGATTACCCAGTGAAAACAGCGTTTTGGAAATCATGCTTATTGACTTTTGAAGGTTGCTGTAGGTTTAGTGTGAAGGTGAAAATACCACGCAGGTTCTTTTGCATTACTCACAGCTTTCAATTTCCAGGGTGCAGTTCTGTTCATCAAGAGGGTACCTCCTCAAGTCCATCATACAAGCAGCAGTGGTGGTTATTCTAACAAAAAAGACAGAACAGAGACTTAGGCGATATCATAAAGACATGGAGAGAGAAGAGCACAGACCATTTTATGTATTTTCTTCCCACAAATGAAGCAAAAGTTTAAGAGAGAGGTCATGGTGTGTGACGGATGACACAATATGATGAACCACCAGTGTGTCGACACTTCCTGACGTTGCACTTTAAAAGTAATTATTTTGTGGTTGTTTGTTGAAAACATGAAAGCGCCACAGCAGTTCAATAATCCATGGCTAGCTTTAAAGCGTATATTATTGGGAAGACATTTTTCCAATACCGCATGTATCTTAGTGGGTTTGAATGTATTTAACACTGTAGCATGCACATGTTCCTTAACCTCTTAAACCTTTAAAGGCTCATGGGAGCTGGAGCCTGTGTACATGTGGCAGAAGGCAGGGAGAGCAAACCATTATTCTCTTATGTTAAAAGGGATAGTTTATTTTTTAGGGGAATTTACCTATTTTTCCTACTTTTCCAGAGACTCCTAAATATGATTTACTTTTTATGTTTCTGTGAGTAGCCTGGAGTATTTCCTTTTCTGTGGATCACTAACTGCTCAGCATCTGCAATTTTATATGTTATTTATTGCTAGTTCCGAGATGTGCATTTCTGCCAGGTAGCTTTGGAAAAGATCTACGCATAGCAGATCGTTAATGGCAATAAATCCAGTAGCCCAGGAAAACAGCTTTGGCTACAAATTACACATGTAGGGGTCTTTGGCATTTAACTGAGATATTTACCGGTGCAGCACATTTGAGTAATTACATTTCTGCTGTTCATACCAGCTGCTATGTGTTCATCATACCAGCTTCCATTCGCTTACTGCCCTCCTGTGTAAATGAAATAGAAAAATTAATTTTCAGCTCATCATCTCGGTGTCAGAAGCCACCAGCACGTTCAGTGGGGAAGTCTGATGTGCACGGTGTATGTCTCTGGGTGTATGTTAGAGCATGATGAGAGTAATGTGAAGTTTTGCCCTTTAAAGCACGTTTCACATTTTGGATACATTATTAATCATGTTTAAGTCAAAGCCACCAATGCTGCTACAGCCTGTGGTTTCACATTGATGCAGTAAGCAAATGTACACAACCATCTACAGTAGCTAGAATTAGTAATACAGTAGATAATAAGCTGTTTGTATTGGAAATATATTGCTTGAACACAGAGTTTGTAAATTGGTCATGGTGGGGTGAGCAGAGTGCTGTCGGCAGGTAATTGGAAAACAAAATATGTTCTGCTAAAGCTGACAGGACCAGATTAACACATGTGAGACCTCTGGGTCCATGATAGCAGAAGGCACAAGAAGGGTAAAGAAAATAATACATAAACAAAATGTGTGGCAGGTATATATTTATTATTCACAATGACACAGAGCTGCATTCTGCTGCACAAGCATTAAGCTGCTCAAACTGCATTCTGTTCTGCTCTACTGTACTGCACCTCCCCGCTGCCTCACAGCGCTCCTCTGCTCTGAGTGTACAGCAGGGCCACCACTGATACACTCTGCAAGGAGATAACATCACGCCTAATTACATTAATAGGAAAGGTCACTTGGCAATCATGATTTTCCAGACAAAAAGTTGAAAAAAAGCAACGTCTGTTCCATAATGTTTTTCTTTGCGGTGCGGTGTACGTCCATTTAATGCAAATAAATGGGTCAGGGCCTTTATCTACAGTGAACTATAAACACTGGGTATCTACCAACACATTATAACCACAGCCTTTTATAAATCTACCAAGCAACCTTGGGCCCAGAAAGTGAAGTAGTGGTAAAATAAACACATAACCAAAAGAAGAAATGTATGCCAAAGTTGCATCTTACTGTATGCAGTGAAAAATGGAACAAACTATAATATGGAGAGACCCTACAATGCGCTGCCTGAAACCTCAAGCTGTAGCGAGGTCCTCTGTCCTCTGTGATCACGAACAGGAAGACATATCCTGTCAAGACACAGTTACTGTTCTTAAAAGACAATACCCCCGGTAGCATAGTGAAGCAGTGAAACCCTGGCAGCAGCAGCTTGGAGTATTGGACAGAAATTAATTCTTTACCCCTTGGCAGAGAGGAAAAAAAAAGCCCCACTACGAATAAAATTGACTTTATATGTGACAGTTAACAAGCGAGGAGAGAATCATCATTGAGTAGGCACAAGTTGGGACGGCTCACAGCGGGGGCCTGGGATTTGGAAATGTCAGCAGATGTAGGTCAGCAACTTACAGTCCCACCAGAGATGGTCAGCAGCCTCAGACCTGAGCAGGCACTGCAGTCCTACGTACACTCAGCAGTCTGTTTACTTTGTAGATTTCAAGGTGATATGCAATATTAGTTGGTTTGTATTTATTTTTTTTTTGGTCATCTCACTAAGAGGTGTGAGACGACTACACAGGCAAATCACGAGGAATCTGAATCATCTGTGAGAGGTAAAGGCCAAAATTGCTGTGAATTGCTGCAAATGTAGCTTCTTTAATGTCATTACGAGGCAAATGTAACGCAAAACAAACTAAAACTCAGGACTACAAAATTTTAATTCACAAGTAAAAGTGCAGTCCACTCATTTTTACTGGCCACTCTTGGCTTTTCAGACCATGTATCATGCCAGCGTTACATGACAACTAAAGGCAATCTGGAGGTGGATCCCAGAGGCTCAGCACTACAGACAAGGAGGCTTTCAGATATGTGAGCAATAGCTTTGACACCTACACAGTCTACTCCTGTATCCGTCTGTGTGAGGTAGCTTGCTTACCGAAGAAGATCATAGTACTACACCATGGTTTAATAAACAGAGGAACACGAGAGAGCAGCTTCACAGGAATGGGAAGAGAGAAAACACCATCTGGCGAAAGCTTAGCTCAACAAAGCCCCCAATGCTCTCAGGACCCAGTGCTCTACCAAACTGGATTGTCAGTTTGCTAACGATGATTCAGCCTCTCAACTCACTGACAAGTTAGAAAAACCTGCTCTATCATGCACACCGGCCTGGACACTTTCTACTGACACCGACTTCTTTTATTGATGTTTCAAATGACT
The DNA here is from genome assembly GCA_003416845.1 of Oplegnathus fasciatus. Classification (NCBI taxonomy): domain Eukaryota; kingdom Metazoa; phylum Chordata; class Actinopteri; order Centrarchiformes; family Oplegnathidae; genus Oplegnathus; species Oplegnathus fasciatus. The sequence goes on from NTHP01000101.1 coordinate 2,550,314, forward strand.
TTTGTTTGCAACACCCAAACGCTCTCCTGCACCTCCTGCACCGCTCAGCAGTCTTCAGACCCCTCCCTCCTCTCCACATAAAAATAAAGCACAAGGTTAAAATCTAGCGACAGTATATCGCAAGTATACAAAAATGACAATTTAAGCAAGTTTTTCAAAAACAACATTAATTCTAGGGAGGTGGGTGGGGACAGTTTTCCAGATCTGATTTGAATTTTGGACCTACAGTACACATGCACCATCATTCCTCCATCTTTTGATTCTCACAATCCATGGCCACTCCTGGGGAAAGGAATTATGGGCATGCATATGCACACTTATAGACAATTCATAGTCTCCAATCCACTATATGTACATGTCATTGGCAGTGGCACTCAGATCCTTTACTTAAGTAAAAGTACCAGTACACCAATGCAAAAATGCTCCATTACAAGTAAAAGTCCTGTAGTCAAAATCCTACTTAGGTAAAAGTACAGACGTATTATCAGAAAATATACTTAAAGTATCAAATGTAAAAAGCTGGTTGACATGGAGCTAGTTTCAACATCCTTTTATACAGTTCGGTAGTTTAGTCCAGTGGTTCCCAACCTTGGGGTCCCTCCAAAGGGCCATAAGATAAGTTTGGGGGTCATGAAATGATTAATGAAGGTTGGAAAGGAGGAAAAAAAAGTTCACACATTTGTTTTCATTATCTGGACTTTTCTCTTGTTTTCCTTGTGGAAATTTTGAATAACTTTACCACTTTGGGCCTTGAACAATTATTTCAGTGAAACCATCTGAGAAGTTTAAAGGGGAAATAATTCTATGGTGGAACTGCAAACAACCCATGGACATCTGAGGAGGTCACAAACGAAACGGTTGGGAACCACTGGTTTAATCTTTGCACTGTATTTTATAAACTTATGTTGACTTAACTTAATGTTAAGTCTTAATATGACAAGTAACTAGTTACTACATCTGTTAGACAAATATAGTGGAGTAAAAAGTACAATATTTCCCTCTGGAATGAAGTGGAGGTGAAGTATAAAGTAGCACAGAGAGACTTGAGTAAATGTACTTTGTTTCTTTCCACCACTGGTCATTGGACTGTGGGAGGAATCTGTGGCATAGAAACCACAGGTACCAGTCACCTTGGAAGTGGTCTGAAGAGACTGATCTGATTTGCTTTGACTGGGCAGTGCTGATAACTGTGCTGTCTGCTACCCCAAATCACTATCCATGCATCAACATATGGGAAATTCAGCAATAAGGACAACTATAAACTAAGTCTATCACTTAACAGTCATAGAAATACTAAATGATTTGTAATTCTGCCACTTAAAATCACTATGTATTATTATAGCATCTTTTAAATAATCCTGATTGCATACACGTAGGTTTCTGTTTGCAGAAAAATAAGACAACCTGGTGCGATCATGGTTTAACCATAGAATAGAGACTGCAGGTACAGAGAATGCACCATTGAACACTCAACATGAGATCAGTGGGTAAAAAAATGAGCACACAGTTGTGAAGTAGAGAGAATGTCAGCTTGTACTTAAAATAAATACAAAAAAAGAAGTGGTTGACCAACACGGCTCAGATTATAATCACTGTAAGCACAAGGAATCAAGGTAACTAAAGGCTAAAAAAGAGGACCAACACCAGTATCGGCACATTTCACTGTGAGTGGATAGGTGAGCGCGCAGCAGAAGGTGCAGCAGTGTGTGTAATGTGATTGTCCACAGTTTGCATTTTACTGTGCTCGAGAGTAGCACGGGGGATGGATTCAAACAGGCGGTCTTTACAAGAAAATGCATTTAAGAACAACAACAAAAACCTCAAGCGGTCAGACTTGAGAGGTGCAACACTCAAATGAATTGAACCGAGAATACGACATCTATTGTTAAAGCTACATCCATTCTTCTGGGGAAAAAAATGTCCACACAACCCTTGGGCAAAGTCAAACATTTTAACAAAGCGATTTAATTGCATGTTTACAGGAGGCTTGTAGAGGTCCTGAAATCACCATGGCATGTAGATTATTCACTGCTTCTAATTACTGTACACTTTTGAAAAAGTGGTCTCGAGGACAGATCCAAGGGCTTGACGCCATCTGCCTTTTACCATTACTGCAGCGGGTGATGGTAACAGTAAACCCCTGTGCAGTGTGCTTGAAGATGAGATGTTGGAGGAATGGCTGATGCTAGTATCCCTAGCAACAGTCTTGGCTTTCTGTTTCATGCAGGCACAAAGCCAGTAGAGGTGCAAATGCAGGTGTAATGCCATTTTCTTCTGGCACAGGTCCATTTCACTATGCTTGTGCCTGCTTGCTACTTTTGTGGCTCCAAAGGAACCTGGATGTGCTGAGGTACGTACACTGAGTGGAGCAGCTGGGAAAGTTTACTCAGATCAGATGGCACAGCGTAATTTTGGTACCATTTTGGCATGAAATTGAGCCTGTTTCCACCTGCTTTATTTGATGGAAGTTTTTCATCCAGTACATATTTAAAACAAAAGTTACATTGAATTAATCAATTAATGCCGAAGCTTTTACACAAGTGGATTATTCTGATAATGTCATCTACAACTACTTGTAGGATGTATGAGGTCCCTCTATTTCAGTTCAGTCAATACCTGTAGCCATTAAACAGCAGCAGAAGGGGGAAGACAGAAGGTGATTTGATTGGCCTTCATTGAAGCACGCCCCAACGGTACCTGCTGATAACGTATTCCTCTAACAAATTATATATTCCTCCTGCTCCAGACCCTTCTAAGGGTGGCACCATGCTGCTCCAAGATTGCACTTGTACACTGCCAGGCCCATGTGCAATCATCACAGAGGGTAAAGAACGAACCTTAAAGACTCATCCAGAAGGCAGACATTTGCAGCGTGGTCTTCAGCAGCAGTGAGCTTGCATTTCTACCGTGTTGACACCTTATGAAGAGTCATAAAAGGAAAAAGAAAAACTTTTCTCCTTTTGTGTCAGCACCAATTCAGTAATTCAGAGTTTGTGAATACTGATTATTGCATTAATAATTCATTACTTCACATGATCTACACCTTGTCACTGCCATTTTCTTTTATTCATGGAACAAAACACATTCCCAGCTTCTTTGCCTCCATCAAACTACTTTATTTTAATGACTTGTGTTAAGAAAAGCAGCAATCCATTCTGGGTTTGAACAAACCTCAGGACACTTTCCTACTTTTAGCCGTCCCTTAGGGATTTTAGATGGGTCCCTCTGCGCACATTTACTGTTGACTGAATTGTCTAGTTTGTCACAGTGATCTGGGACACTTAGGTGGTGAGCATTTTGAACCTTTTTTTAGCCTTTTTGGGTCAATGGATTTTGGATAATGTACCCGTCTTCTTCCAAAATATTGTTATTGTTTGTCCTGAGTCACACTTAGAACTTTGTAGACTATCAACTTTATAAATAAAACTTTAAAGTCTGTTTATTATCGCCAAAAATAAATCTGTCATAACTCATTCTGCCACAGGACCAAATACTAGCAGCAAGTTATCAAAATTTTCACTTGCTTTATTACTGTCACATGACAGACACATCAGTTATCTAATTTAAAGTTATCATGAGTATGTCTGGATCTTCAGCAGTCTACTGCTAGACAAAAACAAATCAACATTTTGTCAAACATATTCTTTTTCATTTTGTAAATCTGTGAAAATTGCAACTAGTAAAAGTAGTTCAGGTTCACCCAGTAGATACATGTTGAAATGGAGAAAACAAAACCAAACAGGATGCAAACAACAAAAAATATACAGTATTGATTAGCCACATATTAACAGGAGAAATGCTGATGCAAACCAGACCAGTCAGAGTATATTTCTGTATATACTGTATACATGTATCAGAGTTTCCGCTGTTCTTACCTCAGCCCGTATAAGACAGTGCCATCAGGGTGCAGTCGGATCATACGGTTTTTTACTGTCACACCATGAAGAAAAGACTTCTTGTCATTAAGGAAGTAGGTGTCAGGGAGCCAAAGCTGGTCTGCTACACGGTTGTCCAGAGTCAGGTTTAGGTTCAGCTCACCATAGGCCAAACGCTTATCTCGCCAACTCTGCTGGAAATACATTGTGATGGTGTAGTCCTGGGGAGAAGGAAAAAAACTTATATGAAGTCACATACAAAAAAACTATTCAGTTGTAAACAAGGTCATGAGCTACGGTAACTATTTAGCAAAAAATGCTTCTCAGTTTTGTGTTTATCTTATTGTTTCCTGCCCGTGCAGTGAAGCTAGACATAGAGATTTGAGTGACCCCTTCAGAAAGAGCAGGCATAGTTTATCAAACTGGGAGTAATACATGAACATAGATGTTCTTACAGGCAAAAATAAAGATCGTACCATACAGTGAGTTATGTAGGGAACAAGAACAAGGTGGTGTGTACTAACAGTCAATAAGCAACTTGGATAGGGCTACAACAATAATCAAAGAAATGAACTACAACACTATTTTTATGCACTCAGATCGCTTTTTTACACAATCAGAAAAACTGAACTGCTCAGCATTTGTAAAATAGGACATGGGCAGCAAACCAATAAATGCAGAAATGCTATAACTCCTGTATCTAACTGGAAAAGCTCAAGTGGAGATATAATGTCTGCCTGCTAATGCATCGATACCCCTCTGGTCAAAGTAAAGCAGTCTACAGTCAGACCCATGAAAGATACACTTTGGCTTAATTTAAAAAAAACAAACAAACGACACAGTACAGTGATTTTAAATATTGTGTGCTCTAACAAAACTCATTTTAATGAAAGGTTAACAGTTAAGATAGCAAGTTTACCCACGCTTCACATGTTTGAGTATAATACATATTAAGACATCTAGTAGCCCTTACATCCTGTTTTGTAAGTGTTTTGTTTTGAAAGTTATCACTCGTGAAGAAATGAATGAACACACAGCTCTTAACGAGCACTCAGCCATACTACTGATAAAACAAACCAATCAACCCTCTCAATCATATCTGGCATTAAAAAAGACAAATTTCAAATGCAGATTTGTGGAAAGGAGCTCTAAATTGGTTTGACAAACACAGACAACAAACATCTTTTAACACTTGACTGACAACAGAAACAGAAAGCAGTTACAAACATTGCCATTTTGAGTGCTTTTTCTTGAATCTGTGAGAGCATTTTTTAATATCTCACCTCTCATCAAAATAAAATTTCACACATCTTTATCCATTGATGAATTTAATATACATTTTGACTCATCATTAATCAAAAGTGTTCCTATGTTCCCACTCTGAACTCATGCTTCAGAGACCTACGAGAGCAAATATATCTCAGGCAAATCATGAACATATCTGAAATAAAGTCTGCTATGGATTTGAACAGGTTGAAAAATTATTTGATCGCTCCAGAAGCAAGAGCGGGAGACAAATACAAGAAAGACAGAAAGACCGAGAGGGTGAAAGAAAACAACACAAAATAGAAAAGCTGCCTCACCGTATGGGAGGAGTGAGCTGCGCTGTGACTGACTATGTCACACTGAGTGAAATAAAGAGAGTGCTAAGAGACAGAATGACGTCATCATTCAGACACCGGCCATATTGCCTTCTTCACTACTCAGCCTGCATTCTTGACTGCTCTCAAGTCTGTGCCAGAGCAAATGAATATGTGCTGCCTTACAGACAAGTGTAACGATTACACTGTGTGAGCCAATTCTCAGTAGTTCAAGACAAAAAACATCTATTCAATTATATATTTATTGTGAAAACCAAGGTTTCACTGAGTGGAACGATGTGTTAAATTCTTGCCGACCACCACAGATACTCGGTAGCAGTACCCCCGGCCTGGCTTGGTCATTCACTTCAACCACAACTGGCAGTGTTTGTGGGTGGGAAACCAGTGAGGGACCATGTATGTTGTACTAGCAACTCCCTCTGATTGGTTGGGCGTTTGCATAGAGGTGCTTAAGAACTGGGGAGATTAGTGTGGACCTCCTGTGTGTTACACCCTCACCATGAAGCTCCTTGTCTGCAGCCCTCCCCGGGTCAACAGTAGAGTGAGCAGTGACTGTAGTGTGAGGATGAATTGGACACATTTTGGTGGGGACCAAAAAAAAGGAAAAAAAACATCAGCCAAATTAGTTTGTAACTTACCATGTTTACTTCTGAGATGGAGTCGATGCTCGCTATGTTGATGCTCATTCCTACGATGACTGGAGGACCTGAGGGAACAAAGGAAAAACTGATGTCACTAAAAACGCACAAAAAGGATAACACGCAAAAGCACTTCGAAAGTACTTTCGTGTGCACCAAGCAAAGTAAATTGATGGACACCAGACGAAACAGCACTGGGGTTTGCTCTGGCTGAATTCAAGTTGCTTCAGCCGCTAACTGAAGGTCCGTCTCCAGAGCTGCCACCCGCTCTTCTCCCGGAGAAGTAGTTTCCTTGCAGCGTGGAGTATAACAGAGGGAACATGTCACCCTAATGGTAGGTGAAACACTACCACCTTTGTCCACAGGGACCGCCAAAATCAACACAAAATGAAAAGTTCCACAGAGTTGCTTTAAATATATATTCAAATTTTTTAAGCTTTCAAGTTCTCACTTAAAACTATAACAATATAACTTTAGTGGCACACCCAGTCACATCAGATTTTGTATACTGGTACATTTTTGCAACTCAGAAGAATGGACTTAACTCATGCATCAGATTGCAATATTCCTAGCTAAAAGACCAACATGAGATATAAGATTTATTATTATCTATTATCATTCATTGATGAAAAATGGCATTTTTAAGCAAACTACTGCTCAAAAACATAGGCCATATAGGCAAAGTGACAAAGCCAATTTAAATCTGTTTTTGCTGCTTAGAGAGTGTACGTAAAAACAGAAAGTAAAGAATCTTATGAAACAACACAGAGAAAATGTACTCATCCATACTAATTTCTAGGGTAGCAATCCATGTAAAGAAACAGGAAGAGCAAACTGTGCCTCATTTACATGATTACAGTACATGCTGTAGACATGTAAACAGCTATGCACAGCAACTCCCTTACATGTAAAGTAAACGCTCAGCCCACTTCAATATGCACACAACTTTAGGTTTACAAGGATTATCCATTCACGGTGCCCATGTATCCACAGTCACTGTAACCAACAGCAGGCGACGTCAGACATACTGTGCGACTATGTTGTGCATGATCACACAAACAAGCCTGCATACAACACTATGTTACTTTTAGGGACATTTTTTGAAATATTCAAAATGCTTACTTCGCATCAGTGTGCTTACAATATATCTTAGATAATTGCAATGATTAATTACCATTTACCATGTGCCACAGTAAGGAATTCCCTGAGCCTCGAGCTCTGCTTTTAAGACACTAACCTAGAGTTAATTAATTTTGTTGTTGTCAGCTCTTTATAATTAGGTTTTATCCAAACTAACTTTGGAGTATTCGCATCAGACTACCACCACACCTTTTTAGTCAACACAGACAGTAATGGAGCTAGATGCAGAAGTGTAGGGAGAGCTGGAGAGTCTATACAAAGTTACTCGTTTTTCTTCCTTTCATCCATTCTTTACTTGATACCTTTTCTAGCAAGCAGCAAAATAAAGGAGACTGGCAACCACCACTTGAGAAGCTGTTACCCCAGGCAGTGGGTTTTCCGAGTCAACAGATATGTTGACAATGATTCTCAGTGTTTTATCATTACACATTCTTTCTCTTTCAATACATTTTCAGCCCTAATGTCATCCTTAACAGCTAAACACCCTTCCCCCCCTTTCCCTTCCTCTTCAATCCATGTCAGCCTTACATTGCTTCAGTGAGAATGATCCGACCATAAAAATATGAATTGCTGACACAGAAAACAGAAACAGCAGAAACAGTTCAGCGATTGGTTCATGTGGCAGTGCTGAATCAGTATATTCAGATAATGTTCCATGGTATTATAGTGGAAATGGCATTAGCATAAGGATCATAAACAACGCAGGAAACAGCTGGACTACAATGTGTACTTCATCGTGTGTATCATTACATTCAAGAGTTACAGAGCCTATGACCATCTACTTATACGAGGGAGAGAAATGGAAGTGGGATTACATTGCTGTTTCTGTTTCCTGTCTTCTCTCTCTGCCACTCTGTTTGTCTACATCCTGTTCGCTGACTCATTGCACAAATTAAGAACAAAACAGAACACGCTAATGATGAGAAAAACGTACTGAACAGTTTTCATACCACCCTGGTCAGAAGCAGCTAGAAGTTAGCTGTTTGTTCTTTTTTGTGGATTTGTCCTTGCACATCTGTTTAGATCATTTGTTTTAGTCTCCTCTTTAAAACTTTGCAAGGCCTCATTCCCCACACGATGTTATCTGCACAATGTGACAGCCATGAGCTAGCAACATCCGTGAGCTATATAGTATAGGGAGTGCATGTTTTTGAAGTTCAAGTAGCACTGAAGTGTCAGGTAGGAGTCATCAGTAAGCATTTCTTCATTTTTTGGTAATAATGTGATATAATTTGCATGGTTTATGTTAAAACACCGGGATAAGGCACAGACAGTTATGGGCCACTGTGACTCACTGAGGACGGGGTGATTCATTTCTGCACTCAGCTGATGGATGTGTACTGCACAGGTTCACAAAAGAGACAAAAAAAAATCTACATCTTGTGTTCATAGTCCCTTTTTGACCACAACAGATCTACAACTTTCCCTTTCTTCTTCTGAATCCTCTCAAAATACAACACTTTGAAATGCAAAAAGAATGGAAAACAGATCTTGACAGTTACTGTAGACAGCAGGAGTCACGGTGATGTTTATGGGTTGCAGACTTACAAAGTTCAGAGCCCATAAAGATTTTTGACAATCTTTAAAAATTGCTAATATAACCCTAATCTGTCCAAATGCCTTCACAACCCTGAAATAAAGGCTGTATGTGCATGAAAAGGCTATATGACTACACTTTATCAGATATGGCTAAAAATACAGTCCAATCAAAGCTGTCAGTCTGCACTTTACCCTCACTAACTATAGTGTTTATCACTGTAATAACAGCACAGACCCACAAATTGTGTGTCTGGCTCCAAATACTTAGAGCATGGAGCTCATTTTCTACTGTATGAAATAAGAGAGGAATGAGCACACACTCCTGCAGGGCACACTGCCAGGATCTGATCCAACTTTGGACCACAAGGACAGACGAGTCTGTGTATGCACCAAAACTATTCCCAGTAAGTCATGTTGCGCCTCATCCATGAGTGATGAAATGCCTCTTACCTTAAGCACTGTTCTCTCAAAACCTCAGAGGCAGAAATCCTGTGAATGTACATTGACATCCTCAACTACACTTACTTCACACCTGAACCGTAAGTACGTAGCTATTGTGGTGCAGCTCGCAAATACAATTGTACTGGCACACATGCATGTGCTAAACAGTGTTTCTCCAGCGGCCTCAGTCAGTCAGAAGTTAGTAAGTTTGCTCTCAAGTTCACGGTAGAGAGAAACACCCAACTGCTGCATTTTGATGGAATAATGTGTGCAGGACTTACAAAAAAGTGGATCACATAATATGTGGCTAATTATCTGAACTGGACCAAAAGCTTTGATCAACCTCTAAATGAGAAAAATATGATCAGAATGGGGTCTTAAGTTGTAAGCTCTGCTCCAAACGAAACTATGTAATATCTTGTACTTCCCTGTACTATCCTTACGATCCTGATATATTAGGGTCTGGAAATACTCCCCTGTCGCCTGAAGGGAGACAATCGTGACTGTACTCATCTATGACATCACACAGTTAAGAGACATACATAGTTTCTAGTGTAAAACTCCGTTAAGAGTTCAGAACTACTGAATGCACCGTTGGAGTGGACAGTGACCATAATATGTCTATCAGACAAACAACACAAACAGTTTTAAAACTATGATGGCATGAAACCCAAATACTCCAATCCATAACCACTGTTAAGATGTCCCCTGATTCATCTAAATGACTTAAAGATAATTTCTTCCTATGGGGCCCTTCCTGGCGATATTAGTTAATTATGATGTTTCCCTTCAAATACTGGTACTAAAATATTAACCAGCAAACCACTTGGCTGAAAAGGCCCATCTATCCTCTCTCTTACACTCTGTAATCCTATTTTCTCCCCCCCCCC
>NTHP01000101.1:2560453-2575109 GCA_003416845.1 Oplegnathus fasciatus
CACTACACTAAATGCCCTGAAGCTTTGTCATATTCCCTGACCCATCTCGTTCTACACAAAAAAGGGAAAAAGTAGGGCCATTTTCCATCGCACTTTGTGAAGGCAACCAGTAACAGTTTTCCCCAGAGATGTCAAAGTACATTCGTTCGCTAGATGAAAACAGAAAGAACCAATTCTCTCTCTCTGTCTCTCTCTCTCTCTCTCTCTCTCTCTGCATATTTTGACCCTGCTTTAGCGAAACAGAGGCACTCACTTTGTCACCACAGCTTTCTCAAAATAAAACTGCTACCTGCACTTGCACTTCACAAGTTGGGAGAACAACACACCTTTGAAAAAAAAAAACACCAAAAAACCTTTACATCTTTAAATAAGCATTTCTCTAGAAAATGACTTGTTTTTTTCTCGACAGAATACTTTAAAATTCTTTAAAAATATAATAACCGATGAACAAAGTGCTAAATACAGTCATCTTTTAGTCTAACCTTTCGTTAGGATTCTATACCAAAGGAAGAGTGAGAGAAAGAGATCACACTGTCCCGAGGCAAACCATGTTGTCTCTGGACAATTACCATAAACAGTGTAAACAGTTTTTACTACTTTTCCAAGAATCCACTGAATGTGTCAAACTGCTCCTGTTTTCTGGTTTTATACTGATGTCGGCCAATATCACAATAGGAACAGCTTTCAACAGACGCCTGATGATTGGCTGAACTTAGACGTGCTATATTGAAACATAATAGAGAAAGAAACAATGTGCACTGATCTCGAATTGTCAACCAGTTTTGACTGAACCTGTGGCTCCCTGCAAAGCGGGCACAGCGACAGCACTCAGAGGATAGAACAGATTTACCCAAATTATACAAAACGAAAGGCGCCCTGTGGGGTTTTTGACCACTTGTGGCGCGGCACAGTAATGATTACATGTTCGACCAGCATGCATGCAAGAATGCACGCGCTCGCCATGAGCACAAGCTGACTGCAAAGGGTGATAACGGTTGTTGGTGGTGATTCGCTGTAAAAACACCAGTTCACCAATGACAGAGGAGAAGAGGGTAACTAATGCAGGATAAATAAGGCTTTGCAAATGTTTCATCAGGTGAGACTCCACATAGTACCTTTAAGAAATTTAACTTTGGTAGAGCATTTCCATTTTAGTGTCTATCTATCAGTTCATGAATGTGTGAACCAACACTGACAGTTATCCCCTCTCTCTATCTCTATCTCTATTTCTATCTACGTAAATTCAAAAGCTGATCATAACTACGATACAATAAAATAGGGCAGCATTTTTTCAGTGATTCATTTAGATTCATTAAAAATTTGCTAATTTGCTTTCTTGCTTGCTTCTTGCTTTCCCAAAAGGTAAACTATTCCTTTAATAAAAGCATTATTTATGATCAATCACTCTGATTGGGAAGCAGTATTGCTGGCTTCCCCTGGATATCATTACCTTATTGGATATCCTTATTATTAGAGTACAAATTATGTGCTAATAACTTTGACAGTACCTTGTATCAAAAGAGTCGTCTAGCAGAACTATAAGTGATCCATGAAACATTAAACAAATAGTATTTCTAACACATAACATTGTGGCATGCACTGATCACAAAAGTAATCATGCCTGAAACGGTTAAATGGAAACCTGCTCATACTGTAAGGCGATAAAATAGCTTTTTCATGTAATGTATTTGAAAGACCACTGCTTTTTGTGGGTCCTTACTGGGTCTTTAATTTTTTCAGTAAAGCAGGTTAAGAAATGATTGGTTTGAGCCATTCTGGAGGTTAGTGGTAAACATTTGTTCAAAGTTCCCCCCTCTCTCTTCTTTTAACTAACATGTAAGGGCCCAAAATGACCGCCCCAAAAATCTTTACAAAATATAATTTGGTTAAGAGAGAACAGGGTTAGTGTAGGCGAGTTTACAGTAGCACTGGTGGGTGTGGTGTAATGGCGGCTCTGGGATGTTAAAACTACTGCTGAGCCTTCTGGGGTGTCAAGGGCCTAATTGGTCTCATCTTTACTGGGAAATGCCTCCTTAATAAAACTAAAAACATACCTGCATTTTGAAACTAAATGCTGTAACATTTACATTACGTGGTCCGAATGGTGCTGCCTGCCTGATGATCCCCACGGTAACCGTTTACAATTAGTACGTCATCTAACATCAACATCTAAATTGTGTTTCTGTATCGGATGATTGACCTGGATCATGGCTGAAAGAACTATTAGCAGGGTTGGGAACTTTGCGATGGCGATAGCTGCTGTGTCGAGTAGATTCCCTAGATGGTTCAAAAACCAGCCAGTCATGCATCTCGCTGTGCTTATCATTTTTTCACCCCTTGTTGACAGTTGCTTTTGTTTTTTATTTAGCCTAGCCTAGTCCCCTCCTTTGCTTATTACCTATGTATGCTGTCCTCTCAACTCCACCAACGTGTCGCCACATTCAGCTTCCAGTCTGACAGTCTTATCTAGCCTCAGGGCAGACAAGCTAAACTGATGTAGTGGGCGGTGAGGCTGCCCTATTTCATGTTTTCCTTGGTAATGGCAGCTCATATCAAAACAATATAAGTTCAGTGTCATACGATTAAAAGATATATTCCAACTTCAACTGAGGGCTGCACAGAAGAGTCTCTGTGGGAGCACACTGTGGAAAGGATCTCCTAAGTGGTCATCTTGTGTTTGTAATTTGAGCTACCTACCACAGCAGCTTATATATCAAACATTTCCGAATCTCACGGTATCTTTCAGTGTTGTAGAAATCTGACAAATGTCGTAGAAATCCTTCTTGGTTGTACACGGAATCAAACTGATTTAAACAGCCTGTCACTGTATAGACGATGCCAGCTATACCCCAGACTGTAAAGAATCCTGTAATGGGTTGTCATAGTTTATAGTTAATGTGGTTCCTCGTAGTCTGTCTGTCAGAGAGTAACCACCTGGGCGCTTGCCAAATTAACAAAAATCACTAACTGCTTCCATTATGGACTGTCAGTGTCAACCAAAGCTTCCACTGTACACTTATTATTTGTTCCTCAAAGATAAAATATGTTTTATGAACAGCTTTATCTTCTATCTCTGACACACTCTGATGCTAGTTTCTTTATAAATGTATCAGAATGTTATCAACAAAGAAACAAACTTGCATTGCAGTGAAATTAAATACAGCATGATGTTCATGTGTTTGCCAATGTTAGTTGCATACTCCTTTACTTATAAGCAAAGCATCATTCAATTGCAAGATTTTTGAATGGAGTTTGGCATGGCATTCTCCACCAGGGAAAGTATAGAAGGCCTTTGCGTACTCTGGCATTTGTTAACAGTGTTCATTGCAGCCTCATGACATGTGATTTAAGATATTTGAATAATTGTTGGCTTTATCAGACATTGGGGGAGTACAGTGGTTGTGTCTCACTTTGCAAAAAGAGAGAAGAACACAGGTGTGTGTAAATCCGTCATCAGGCTAATGTCGAGACTACGTGGACAGAAAGCATGTGCGCATGTGATCAAGGCAGAGACTGAGCTAGCAGGATGAAAGAGTCAGACCTCCCCTGCTGATATCCATTGCTTGTGTTTTGTATTTGGCAAACCTCAAAAAGGTTTTACATTAGAGATTTCTCGGACTATGAACATTAATAATGTCTGCTTTAGACATTGCTGTGATTTTCAGCACACACTTTAACCTCAAGACGTGTCTGAAAACAAAGGAAAGGAGCACTGCAAAAGCCGTAACAAAAAACAAAATCAACATAAAAAAAACAAAGATGGATCACTTTCTCCTCTGATAAAAGGCTTAATCAGTCTGATATCTGAATGCAACCACAAGAGGGCAACATAATGATAGTCCCTCACTACCTCCACTGCTTATAAATTGGATATTTTAATAAATGAAGCAGCATAAATTACCAGCAAACAGGTGCTGAGATTAGGGGCCGAGTTAACTCTTTTGGCATATCTGGGTTGATTCTGTGCCAAGAAAAATAAGTTTTCCACAGATGAGAAGATATCTCACTGCACCCCATACACCATCAGCGCATGATGAAATCTGATTAAAGAGGCTCCTTGAGGATGCTAGACAGTCACACACATGGTTTTGTGCGGTATAGGAAGGAGAAGCACTGCTTTTCCCCAACATTGATGTTTACCATTGAAACCTTCCATGGTGTTTACATTTCATGTAAATGTGGAGCGTTTGAATATTCAGTATGCCACAAATTTCAAACTGGATAAGTCGAGGATAGCGTTGTCATGTTGTTCCACAGATCCTTCAGTTGTAAAAGCTGTCAGTTCTGAAAACAAAATTTGCTGGACAGCAAAGAAAACACCACTCTGTCTCTTATATAAAAAAAAAACTCTGATAATCAACCCATTGCCTAGCAACAGAGGGTTCCATAGCAACTGTGCAGCATTTTCCCTACAGTGTTGCAAGAGAAGCACGATGATTTATCCAGTCGAGTCTGTGTTTGCTTTTGTTTTCAATGGCTACTGCTCTCATGAAGCCCTATCCTCATGAAATTAGCAAATAGAACAACATGTTGTGGCGCACCAAATTCTTCCCCTGCATTTAATACAGTGGCCTCATCAATTATTTTCATCTTGGCAGAAAGCAACCGATACAATTGCAGAGGATGCAGAAAAGGCACCTTTGCTTGCAAAACCATAGGATGTCTTTGATAGGCATCAACTGTGAGCAAATAATGCAGAAGAAAGTAACAATGACACCTTAAAATGTAATTATTTAACACAGTGTTTTTGGCAAGTCTGCTGAATTCAACTCCATTAATGTCCCAATTGTCATGTTATTAAGTCCACCCTGTACATTGGTAGGTGATTTCTGTGAATCACCCAGGAAAACACACCTGCCCTTGGCTGTGACGAATCTATCATAAAGTTTAGAGGCTTAAATTATTCCCATTGAGCTCTGCGTGACTGTGAAAAATCGGAAATCTAACAACTGTTGTGTGTGTCATGCGTAAACGGTACAGCGAACATTGATGACACTCTTAACATTCTTACCATTCAATTAGGGTGTACATGAGTTACGGCTATGTGAACACTTCCTAAAAAGCTACCCTAAAAGATGATTGGCAATTATATAAAAAAAAAGTATTCACTGTAATCTGAGTATGTGGCATCTAAAGGCTGTAAATGAAATAGTAATGTATCAGTGGACTGCATACGCTGAGAGTACATTGAGAGGGAGATAGTTCTACAGTTTTGATACATTAGTCCACGATGTTGTGAATGTAGATTGTCTTTATGAATGAAGCTATTTAGGTCACCACAGGGAGCTATTGTAGTTGCCTGCGCTGGCCCAATTCATACATCCTGCACCCTCAAGACCTTAAAGATCCCTGNNNAACAACAGTTTTTGGTTAAGTAAAACATATAAGCTCTTCAAGCGCTTACATTTGTTTATAGCCATAAATGAAAATTGATTATATTATAATTTAATAAATATTCTTTCATTTTCTACACACTCTTGTTCAGGGTTGGCTGAGCTGGCACCCTGGACAGGTCACTAGTCTATCTCAGGGCTAACACGCATAGAGACTGACAAACACAATCACACCTACAGGCAATTTAGAGTTTCCAGTTGACCTAACCTGCTTTAGACGGTGGGAGGAAACTGGAGCACCCGGAGGAAACCCACACAGACATTGAGCGGACATGTCAACTCCATACAGAGCGATCCCAGTTCTGAACAGATCGGCAGATTTAAACCCAGGACCTTCTTGCTGTGAGGCGACAGTGCTAACCACTGAGCCACCACGCTGACTTAATAAATATTCAACAACATTTGAAAAGTTGTCTTACCAATAAATAACATTTATTCAGGCTAATATATTGAGACTTAGCAGAACATGCCTGTGTAATTGTCTCTCCTTGATGCGTGTCTGCTGTAGAGCACAACAACTGAGAAGATGATCAACAAATAATCACCAAGGCCACATGGCACAGTTTTGACTGTGGAATATCAAGCATAGAGAGGACACTCACTGAAACCCGCACTTACTGACAATTTATTACGATAAGTTTTGTGTGACAACTGTATGTTGAAAACATGCATGTAAGTGTGAATGATACTGTATATTTCTTATTATAATTATTATACCTTTGCTACTTTTACTATTTTCTAATGTATATTATGTTCTTCAGTACCCTGTATTATTTTTTACATGCACTCAGGCCTCCCTTGAAACTGAGATCTCAATCTCAATGGGATGTTCCTGATCAAATACGAGTTACATCATTGCAGCATTCGCCATTATCTGAGGATAATAACCTAACTGTAAAATTGCCGGCACTAACGCTGCTGAACAGCTATGAATATACAGTACGCTGTTACGGCAACTGTGGATACAGAAACAGCCAGGTAAGATTAGTGATAGCCGGTGAATAAAAGGGAAATCATTAAAGCAGCTCTGGCATGAGGAGCGAAAAAGGACAGAAGAGACGGCAAAAGAAAATGATGAGGTAAAACAGGAGAGCAGAGGCAGTACATCACAGGAAGCCGGAGAGACAGAGGATAAGTAAAGGTGGCCTCATCTTATCGTCCTATCCTGTCACAAACCTTGGACCTGATATATGAAACCTACTTAGATTCCACACTAAAAAGCTGCACATGAACAATGCTTCCCAACTTACATACACAGATTCTGTCAGTGAATTATGAAACACTGCACACATTACCGGCTGACTTTCCAACTCATGAATTACAATCCCATGAGGAACATTATTAAAGTACTCCAAAAAGATGAAGAGTGAATTATAGTAGAAGGTTTAGTTTGGTAGATTGAGTCAGGTACTTTTAACATAAGATGTTATTTAAATGTATAAAGTACATGTTAGGAGTAATTTCAATGTATGAGATGCTAAATAATTAGTCCATTTTGTGGAAATATCTTAACATGGAGGTAAGTCACAAATGTGTGTCCACTCTCTCGTAAGTTTAGGTCAAGGTTTCTATACTGGAGAAAGCTAAATGATTTGAACAGAGGAGAATTAATTGGACATTAAACAACATTAAACATTAAAATACCCCCGAATGATTCTTCACACTGTCGAAAGGTGTGCAGAGCTGGATTTGACAGCCATGTACTGACGTACTATACAAACAGAGGACAACAAGATGAGGTTTGAGTCATGATTCTGTTTCAACTAAAATCTAAAAGGAAAAGAAATAAAGACTCTTGAAGGTTAATTTCTTTATAGAGGGTAAAAAAAAAAAAAAAGGCAGCGTGCCCATGTACAGTGCGGGTACTTGAGGACAGAGTGTGCCCACTGCAGGATTTATCCTGAAGCCATTAGGAAACTTATTGGCTAAAGAAGTGTATAATTCATTTAATAGTCCTTTATGGTCCAACTTATAATTTATTTACTCATCGGCCTAATTTATTCAGCAAGTAGCACATTGACAGTTTTAATCAATGCCATTATTTCCATGACCCATTATAATTTTGAGGAGCACATCTTGGAAAAGTATGAGAGTGGGAAAGGTAAAGATTTTTTAGGTATTTGCTTTTCTTTTTTCTCAGAAAAGACAGGGAAAAAAAGACTGATGCCATGTGTCAAATCTAATCTCCTGAGTAACCCTACATGTGCAGTAAATCCCAGTCACTTCAGTGGCACGCCGTGTATTAGTAAGTCCTGCCGAAGCTGCCTGCATAATTATATTAACTTGTGGTAATTATGTGCAGATCCTCCTCAACGATCATAGCTAATATGTCTCAAGAGAGTAGGATTCATGAATTAATTCTTTATTAATACATTAATTTGTGACCATTACACTAACTCTGGTGTGCATGCAAGGGGATAGAGGGTCATGTTGTTGGCTGCCACACGGTTTTAAATTACCTCTGCTTCTTTTTACTCTTTTGTTCAAGCAATTACAGCAAGCAAAGAATGTTTTAAGAATAAAGACAACCATAGACCCTAAAATGTGAAATACTAGGGCACCCTGGAAGCTCAGGGGTTAAGACAAAGAACCGCAACGTCTGGCCGGGCACCTTTGCATGTCACCTTTCTCTCACATTTCCTCTCATCTCTCTAATGCCGGCTATCAAATAAAGGCACAGAATGCACCCAAAAAATCTAAATTTGTAACATGCCTGCAAAACTGCATCACATCTACATAGTCCTACCACAAAGAAATTGCCATAATGAAAATTACAAATGACAAAAAATGACAAATATTAATAATGTCTCGTTGTCTTTAAGTTGACCACATGAGAGATGAGAGTTATGAGAAAGTTGTGGGTGAAAACGAGAAATCTCACTACTTAATACTCTTTGCTTCTCCTGCACTGCCATCTAGAGTGTAGAGTTCATTTATTTGCACATGAAATGGTGGCACACCAAAGGAACAGAAAAAGTCACATTGTACAGGTGAGATAAAAAAAGAAACTTCGAGAAAAAAAACCCCATCTCACCTCAAACAAAACAAAGAAAAAACAACGTGACAAACAAAAGTCAACAGAGCTGGATAACAGACTCTAAATGACAGACTCAAAAACAAGGAAAAAATAGCATATCAAAAACAACCCGCATAAATGTAAAGTTAGGAAAACAAAATAAACTCACGCAGACCAAATGAAAAAACTGGAATCAAAAGGAAAAGTGACAGTGTGTGCTGGGGTGTGTTCAAAGACTCAAAGAAAAGAAGGAAGGCGATGGAGAAAAATAGAGAAGGTGTGTTGTGCTACCAGAGGAAAACAGCTTAGCTCATCAGTCAGTTGATACGTGTGTCTATATTTGAACTGTGGAGGCATGTGACCTTATAGAAAAAATGGACGGCTCTATTCCAGATGGGTTCGTCTGCTTTTAATGGAGACCAGACAGTATAAATTATAAACTAAATGAGCACTTTGCAGGTAAATGAAGGTAGTCCAGTAGACATTTAAGTTTATAAATAAATATATGTCTGACAGAATGTCTGACTATTTGGAGATCATCTATAGACCATCTGACTTTGAACCACACCAGCAGAAAAACAGCCTGTCAGGTTGACAGAGTAACAGGTGTTTAAATTATTTCTAAATGTTTGCATCTTTGATTGAAACTGATGACTCAATAAGAGCAGCCACAGTGTACACGCAATGTCAATGTACCCACCCAACAAAAAGAAAATCCTGAATAATGGATCATCTTTTGAAAGCATGCACTTAAAAAACAGTGCCAACAAACAGCCAGCTACTTGTGTTCTTTACTCCTTGTGATGACAAAGCTCAGTATTTTGCGCTTCGGCCTTGTTGTAAGTTAACATGCATGATTCCAACACTGCTCTTAATGCAGGGCAGTTACGGTGGAACAGATCTTACGCCATAAATGTGCCGTACGTATGCTGTGTGAGTGAACAAGGATCCATACAAAATCAACATGACAGCACCAAAAGTCTCTCAATACTTTAACTTTAAAATGTCTGTTATGTGTAAGAATGAAATTCTAACCAGTCACTGCCAAGTGCTAAAGTTTGGTTGAGGTTTGGCAATTAAAGCTGCTTGGACTTGAAAATCACTCTATTTCCTGCACTGTTACCACTGCACATAATTATTGATGCAGAACAGTTGCACCATTTTGCATATTATCACTTATATGCAAAATGGTGTCTAGGTTATTTTCTATATCAGAACACCTCAGAGTGCATTATCATGATAATACCATGGTCACAAAGCAGAAGTACTGTTGCTATGGTTTAATATACATTGTGCTGTGTGCACGGATATAGAATGGTGACTTAACTATCGACTGCAACTGCCGTTTGTTTGTGGCGTCCTGTTATAAGATGATAATGGATGAGAATTTCCCATGTGTTTTCAATTATCATCAGCAAACGAAATTTTACTGTATATTTTAGACATGGCACTGCAGATGGATTAAAATCACAGATGAACTACAAACTGTTCATCTTTTTTCTATTTTGCAAAATGTTCTTGTATATGCTGAGCCATCACATACTCATCATACAATTTATTTCAAAACTGGTGCAAATATTAGCACAGCATAACCACAAAGGCTGGCTTTTATATTTGTTAATGTTTCTCTCGTATTGTTGACCTCAACATCTACACTCTCCAACCGTGTTTTTTTCCTCCAGCTCTGCATGATGCACACATCATTTTTATGTGGAAACCCGTTTTATACGGCCGGTTGTTGGAGTTCAATAATGAGATGGGCTTTTAAGCGTGCTTCCTGGTAGTGAGGATGACAGCATCTATCTCCAGATGCTGTAAATGACATTTCGTTCCTTGTTTATCTATGTGAAACAATTGGATAGCTGCATCTTGCCCTTGGCCAGCCTATCCCGGCCCTGTCAAGGGCACACCTCCCATCAATCACAGCAGGTTCAAAAAGTGAGTCACTGGGGACCTTAAGAGGAGAGTCGAAAAGGGGAAAAAAAATGCCCAGCATGCAGGATGCCTCACCAATGTCTGACCCAGGGTTTTTGTACTTTGCAGTCCACTGCAATACATTCTGGTGCAATTCTATCAGCATTTTTCTCCTTCATTTCAAAGTTGCTGAAAACAACACTTTGAATAGGAAGATGAAGTATGTCCTTTCTCCTGCATGCTATCTCTCACCACCCTTGCCCCCCTCTGCCTGCCTACATACACACCTCATTTAATTCAAATAGAAAATCTAAGTGAAGGGAAAAGGGAAAAGCGCCCAGCTTGAGCATTTTTCCCGTGTTTCCTCTGAAATAAATCACTACGCGCTCTCTCTTCATCAGGATAGATATCACTTGTACATGCCCCAACATCCATCCTGGGATTCTGACAACACACTCCTGTTTTGCGCTGAATAGGCATTACTTTGAGACTGAGTTACGATGGCCTGTGCTATCAGCCCGTATGCAAAGCAGCCCACCATTTGACATGTGGCAGCACACAGACTAAGAGATTGTCCTCAGTATTGCAAAAGTGTCCACTGGTCTTGAAAGAACAGCCGCCATATATCACTTAAAATGCAGGCTGCAACAGATGTCCAGCACACATCAATCAGCGGTCATGTTCACAGAGGGTACATCTATTGCGTGGGAAGCGATTTCTGTAAATAGCTGCACACATATGTGGAAAGCATTTAGCCTGTTATCTCATAGGACACAAAGGATAGCCTAGGATCAATTACACTTACATTACATACGGTGTAGTACATTAGAAACTGAATATAAAGTGCTGCAGCTCCTGCTTTTACTCATATGTCCGGGCTCTCCCTTTCATATTCGGTCAATTAAGTGTCTATTCTACTCACCAGTCTCACTGCAACTGATCTGCAGTTTCATGGCTACATTTACTGCTTTTCCATTACAAACAAGATCAAGCTGCAGCTGGGACTCATTTGGGTCAATGGGAAATGAGATCAGTAAAACCCAGGCTGCGTATGGCAGACAGGGACAGGTGACCATACTTTGATGACACGGCTGCATGCTGAACTGGCACAGAGCTGCCTCAGACTGGTAAAATGCAGCCTATAGGCAGAGATCAGGTGCTTACAGTTATTGCCACAAGCTGCCTTACAGATAGAGTCAGGCTCTCACATCCCTGCGGTCCTGGCACCTATCGATTCTTTTTAACGTTTGAGATTGTTAAACTGCAAAATATACGCTAATGCTCCTTCAGTTGGAACCATTAAAGGCTCATGTCAAATTCCTTTACAATACATTAGTCGTAACGGAGCCCTGAAAGACAGCTGTCCTGTTGTGGATGAGTACGGCATTAAGAGCAGCTATGGAAGCATCATAACTTTCAACATACTGTCCATTAGAGGTAGCCAGTACATACAGTAGGCATATACATGGACAATTTAATATGTATGTGCATGTACAATTTGTACAGAACCAAACCTGACCAAATTGTGGCTTTAAAATACAAAATCCAAACCAACCACAATGGCACCATGCTAATGATATCAGGCTTTCTTTTCCTTCTCAGAAGCAACATATTTTGCACATTTGAAAACAAAATTAACTCAGACCCCAGAATCGTAAAAATAAAAATAAAAGGTAATTGTTTATTGGCTACATACAGGGCAACTTTACAGTATCATACAGTGTAATTCACTAACTCAGCAACATTTATAATGTGAGATTTTGTTGCTGTTTTCTTGTGTTAAGGAGGTGTTTCAGCTCAGTGGTATTTTTAAGGCCGTACTTTGCGGTGTTATATTGTCATGTGTTCCATTTTTTTGTCCATTCATTGCACTTCTTGCAGAAGAAGGTGAAGCAGCTCTATAAGACTCAGGTTATGTACATGCATGTTTTTGGTCACATGTGATGGAAAATGTGCACTGCTCAGGGAGTATTGGTAGGAAATGTTAAGGTAGTAACTGTCATAGCTGAATGCTGAGTGCTGAGTGCGTGAAGATGCTGGTCCTTTAATGACTCTTAAACACCACAAGACAACTCCAACTGTATGGAAGTAAATGGAAATATATTCACATATTCTTTCTAGAAATGCCAGGCCAAGATGTTTTGTTCCATTTGATCTAATTTATTTTAACTTCTTCCTATGAATCTGCTTCTTGTTGGCGACTTTGATTATAATAATAATTGTTCCAGTAAGAGAAAGGTGTGTTTGGGGACACGTTTCCTTTGCTTGCTTTGAGGTGATCACACTTCTTTGCCCAAATTTGGATTTTCTGGCTACAAAAGCTGATGGTGGCCCAACTCCAGACTTCAAAAAGACCCTTTAGAAAGCTATAGTTGATGTCACGGACATTATATTCACATTTTTATACAATGTGGGATGTTGCAGCAGTCAAGTCAGTACAGTTTCATTCACTCTGGACTATGGATTTGAGTAATATGTATATGTATAGGCATTTTAAACTTTGATAAAATTGTTAGCAACGGTGCTGCATCAATAAGGTGATATAGAGAGCTCAGCTGAAAAAAAGGAGATTTTAAATGAGATTCCTCCAGATTTTCAGAATACAGTAGTTTAGACAATGTCAGTATAGCTTAGAACAAAATAACAACTTAAAAGCACAGAAGACTAAATTACCAATTAAAGTACTATAGCACCAAAACTCATGTCAACGTCTTGATTTACAGTAAAATAGGAGCATTATATTGACTGTACATAAGACTTTGTGGGTATAGTGAATGTTTATACCAAAATAACCGTATTGCATAGAACTAATAACCACTGTGAACCATAAAATGCTCCCACAATCCTAGAGAACCGCCTAGGGACTCTTGCAGTCACCTCTTTCATCTTTTCTGTTTTATTCTCAGTGGACCTATACGTTGGTGTGACATTACAGTCCTGGGACAGGACGCCTTCTTTTCTGTCCTTTCTGCCTAAAAGGTATACAGGTGAACTTTCATTAATAGATCTTGTACAGAAAAAATTTCCATCTCCACATGCCCCTCTGAAGCCCTTTATTCGAAGTTATTCAAAATGATCACAGAACAGATTATCACTTGCAGTTCTGAGCAATCACATGGATTTCTAAAATCTGCAGGATCATCTACAACACTTCATAAATTACCCCAGTACAGCATCTTCTGTTAGACATTTACAGGCTCTCCACTTTTTTGGTCATCCTGTTTATGCACATCTACAGTATACTCGGTGAAATTCATGTTCTCTCAGCTGCACAAGTGACGGAATACCATTTGATACACACTAAGCCAGTATCACTGTTTATTACACCAGACAAGCACAAAGTAAGGGCGGAAGGAGAGTAGAGTAGAGTAGCGTCAGAGAACTGTATTTGTGCTGATAATCTAAATTATTTTCCATGTTCAGTATAGGAGGGAGAGAAAGACAATGTAAATGCTGACGTAAACAACAACCACTGAAAAGAAGCTGAATACTATGAAACAGCCCAATACATGTACACTCAAAATACGACTTCTAGAGCAGTCTATACATACTATACATGAACTTCTGTTTATTAACTTCATATTGTCTTGTAAGATACTGTGAGGAAATATTAACAAAACTGTATTTAATGCTTTCGCCAGCCTTTGCCATCCACTGTCACCTACTTTAGCCTTAAATATGGTAGCAGAATTATTATCGCACCGCATCTGCGTAGTTTGCACAGTCCATGTCTCAATTTTTACAGTCATCACTGATTGTGGTGTTTAGAAAGAAGCTAAACATGCTTCTCCTCATAGTCCAAGTTAAATTAACTCATCTGTTTAGTTGCAGTTGGTGGGTTGACACTAACTTGTCACCAAGGAGATTAGTTAGTCATTAAAAACCTACCCAACCAGCTAACTTTTTCTCTGGCTTTACTACGTAATAAAGAGAAGAAAATAACGACCTTCAAAACCGTTGCAGAGTGATATCACCCTTCAAAAACCGTTGCATGCAGAGAAACGTGCAGTTTTCTGTAATCACATTAAACACTGTGGTATGAACTGTACATTGACAGTTTAGCACTTCCCATTTAATGGTATAAATAATGATTTTAATTTAGTGTTTCAAATGTTTTCATTCATGTTATATATTGTATATATTTTGTTCTGTGTGCATTAATCTATTATTAAATGACTTTATCCTCATCTGGTATGCTAAATCATAGCCTACATTGAGTTGGTCATTTAAAAAGACATTCTCTCTATGACTACAAAGTCCTCATCCCAAAGTCACCATTTCAAAAGTGCTTGCCTCAGAACACCCTCTGGACACTTGTCAACTATATTTAGGG
>NTHP01000101.1:2575116-2587653 GCA_003416845.1 Oplegnathus fasciatus
GGGGGCTTTCAACTTCACTCTATGCTCTTCATGATCAGCACTTTGAACACATATTATGCCATGCCTTCTACCAGCTACACAGTCTGTCCACAGCTTATTGAACATTGGATGTATCCATAAAATGCAGTGGTGCTGAGTTTAGCTAAATATGAATTTTAACAAATTCGGTTCTTTGTATTCCAGGTTTGTCCTGCACTTGGTTGAGGCGCAGCAGGAAGAATGGCATGTTCACAGCATTTATGATATGTCACCCCTCATGCTTTGTTAATGGTGGAAGCTGAGATCATAAAACCCATTCCCGTGATGATGGCAGCTTGATTTGAAATATGTCCTCCAGAAGGACGAATGTGTGACTGAGGCAAGAGTTGAGCCGCATCCTCTTATCTCTTCCAACTGATTGGACGTCACATGTGTTTTTTTGATTTTTCTTTAATATTGAGATCAATACACTGAATTTCTCTCGCTAGAATCCTGTGCAAGTCTGCGCACTGGTGGCCCATTACTCTACATGACTCCAGGTCCCAATCAATAATAGCAACAGAAGCAATGTCAGATCACCCTGCCCTTCTTCCTGACTGACAGTACAGACCCTACTTAGCACAATCTATGACCAATGGTGGCAGAAGTACACAGACAAAGAAATAACTAGATACTAGATCACATGCAGAAACAAATGAAGACATACGTGCATGTGACCACACACCAAGTGGCTGCTTTTGTGACAAACTATCCAGTGATTGGCATCTGCTTCATGGCCATAGGCAGTATTTCTTAATTCTGGAAACAAGGCCAACTACGTATGCTGACTGGGTGGAACAAAGTATTCCAGGAGTCTTTTTATACACACCGAGGCAATGAGCAGAGAAGACAATGGCTGTGTACAGTACAGTAGGTAGAAAAAAAATGCAGAACTTGTCTGAAGTAGAACTTGTAATGTCATGTTACAGGTTACACTAAACATGCAGTAAAACCGATTGTTAGGCACAATTAAAACACTCAATATACATGCCAAGGCAGCATGCCTGTCTTTACCACAAAAAGCCATAAAACATTCATTTTGTTGCTGTTATTTTGTTACTTATAAAAATTATTCAAATCATCATCTACTACAAGGTAACACCATATTTGTAAATGTATTGAGAGACTGGTTAATAATTAAATGGGCCTCTTATGAAACTGATTTAGCTAGGTCATGTATTTCATTACTCTACTTAATAAATTTATTCAGATACATTTTATGGGTCATCACTTTTATGAAAACCACTTCATCATACAGCCTAACATCCCACTGTGCTAGCATGTATGAGTTGAAGTCATGTGTCAGAGAAACCGTGCCATGTGTTTCAAAGGGTTTGTATATATCAAGGTGGGCTGTGTTATACAGGTGAGGCGGTATTTGTAGTTGTGATTTTATCGTAGCGTCAGACAACTCGACAGAGAAATAATCATTTGATGCAGAGATATGCAAGATCTCAAGCACAGTGTGTTTGCTTAAAAGAACGGCTAGGTTAATGTGTGACTCAGCTGTAGAATAATAATAATAATAATAATAATTCTCTGCTTCTTTCTTCATGTGCAGCTCATTTTAAGTGCATATACATATAAATCACGAAAAACCTTAATAATGAATTGCTTACCAAAAAACATACAAGAAAAAGGCAAAATCAAAGGATAAGGCTATTGTTATTTTATCTCTTTTATTATTATTATTATTATTATTATTAATTCACACAAAAAGAATACATTTATCAATTTATTTAACAAATATAACTTATGCAGTCAAGGCTACACACAGACTAAATGCAAAGCCTGATATAGCTTATGTATTTGTGCTAGAATAGAGAATAGAATTTCTTTGTGATCCACATTACACGTAAAAGAGCAAATTTGTTGCATTTGGGTGACATATTCATTACAATTAAAAAGATAGCTGTAGTTCATTCCTCTCCGCTGAGTAAATTAGTGCTGAGCATGCTCAGTGACGTCTGCCTGACACTGAGCTACTCTCCAGAAATCAAAAAAGCAGTCGCAGAGCTGTTTCCAGATAAACTACACATGGGACTGACCAGCAACCATGAAATCAAAAATACTTTAACAATAAGACATGTTCAACTCAATAACAAGATGTTTACAAGTGAGACCTGCACGAGACCCCCAGTGTCACAGGAGACCTTCCAGGTGCAAGAGGCTCAAGGCGATCAGGGGTTGATAGAATAAAAGGTCCTGTTCATCATCGTGAGAAGTTTCTACCCTTTGAGTCTGAACTGTCTCTCGTCTTCTGGCAACAGGACTGATGGTACCAGGTCCACTGGTGCCGACAGTGTTCTGTAACTGATGCTGCTGCTAGAAGCTCTGGCAAACTGACAGACTCTGGTCTTAAGTCATGTCACAAGCAAAGATGGCCTCAGTGCAGTTTAATGACACACCAGTCTGCCATATTGACAATAAATGAGACAGGGCCCCTCTGGGTGTGGATAACTTCAAGAAACGCGCAACTCAGGGTCATCTGTGGTGTGAGATGGTGCAGAAAACAAGACAAACCTGTCCTGGGACAGTCCCCTGTCATCTTCTTAACCCTCCTTGACTGTCTGAACTGCTTGTTTTGCTAAACCATTAGGGGCAGAGTACAAGGTATTTGTACTCTGATAACGAATGCCATTCTGTTTCATGAACTCACTAGAAAGGTCACAGGTGAATGTTGCCCCATCACCCATTACTACAGTATTGAGCAGGCCATGGGTTGCAAACACCTTGTTGTAATGGGGCCATCAATCCACTTTGCGTGAGCATCCACAATTCCAAGGACAGATGAGGAACACCTGTCTTTTGAATTAAAATCCAAGTCAGGACTGGCCTGGAGGCAATCTGGCCCCTCAAAGGCAGGTAAGGAACTATTCTTTGATTGTTCTCTACCCCCCTATGTTGGGCCACGAGTCATACAACTGGGCACAGCTTCATGCATTTCCTCCATGATTTGTAATCAGTCACAGGGACCCATTTGGGTCCCCCAAAGGATGCATCCATCTTCCAGACACGGTTTTGTGCTAACATAGGACATATGCGGCAGTATAGGATCCTCTTCTATCCAGTGTCTAAACTACTGTGCTGTACAAGCTTGCATGACAGTTTCCAACAAAAAAAACACTGTCTCAGGGGCATACACATTTTAGCAGGTGTGTACGTATAGCAGAAGTAAGCGGCTCAGTGCATCTGTATTTGCAATGCCCTTACTCGCTCTGAACATATAGCTGTACTGGCAGCGGTTCATCCTACCTGAGGCCATGGACAGGATGCAATGGCTCTCACTGAATCATCACATATTTATGGTCTGTACATATCATAAAGGGATGTCCACAGAGACACTGACCAGTGGGTTTTTCTGTACCATCCTATGTGAAAGCATTGAACTGACACCATGGGAGGAGACATCACAGGACAGGGCAATCTCATTGTCTGCATCATAATAAAAAGGCAGCTGAGCTCACATCAGTCCTTTAAAAGCTTACAGAGCAATGCCCTGTTTACACTTTGCATTGTTGTGAAGCAGGTAGTACAGCAGGGTCAGAATTGAAGAAAAGGCATCTGATAACTTGCCATAGTAGTTTACCATGACCTGAGCTCAAAAAGGGTCTTAGGACTGGTGGCCTCTTTGAGGCTGATTTTATCTTCCAATGTGTACAGACCCATTGTGGATGATAGTGTTTCCCTACAGTAGTATGTCACACTACAGCAGGTGCCTGGAACTTACGTTTGTTTCTTTTCAGACACAGCCTAGTATCTAAAAGACTTCAGCACATGATCCAGGTTTGCAAAGTGCTCTGCTATTGTGGCCATAGTAATCAAAATGTTGTGAAGGCGCACAGGCACATGTGGAATGTCTTGCAGCACATTGTCTGGTTCAGATTGTCAGATTGATTGTTTACTGGAAAATGGTGGAACTGGATGCTGCTAACACCAGTCCAAGGGTGGCCAACCATGTGCCATGGAGGGCCAACAGTCTGGTTACCTCAGCAGGTGATTTTGTGGATTAGTTCTTTCCCTCTATTTGAAGAGTACTAATCAGTGGGAGAATTCTTTGGTTGGCTGAAAAACCTGCAGACTGTTGGGTCTCCATGGCTCTTGGGTGGCCACTTCTGCACTAGGCAGTTGAACAGAAACAAATCCTTGTGCCTTTTAATGTTGGGCTGATGTCCATTTTTTTCTTTCAGGACTGATACATGTGCCACCCACTTGAAAAAATCACTGGCCCAATGATCCCCAGTCTGTGCAAATGTTCCAACTCTTCCTATACTTTTCCCTTTATGGAATAAAGCACAAGCTGGGCTTGTAAACGTATGAGGTGGCCTCTGGATCGATGTGCATCCTCACTTTAAAACACTTGAAGGTGCCCAGCTATAGCGCTGTACTTGATTTTTTGCCAATTCAATCAGATCTCTCTAAGCCAATCATGGCCAAAGAGACTAGGACCCACACCCTTAGCTATCACTAACCTGACATTTGCACACTGGCACTGGCTGAAACATCCACAGAAATCACCAGCAGTGTATATATGGGTTTGCTTGTGTACATCAGCCTAAATATTTTGGTTTGCATGGATTACACATTTTCTTGTAAATCACCTTACAGATGACTGATAATGATATCCTAAATAAGTCTCAAATGTAATGACTCCCAATATTTGAACTTCTCTGTGTCCTCTCTGAATATTTCTATTATTTTTTGCAGACATCTTTAGGTCTCTGAGAAATATCAAGTGCTTTCTTGAAAGTAGGGGAAGGGAACTCTCCCAACAGAAGGCACTGTATGCCATCATCATTAAACCTTCAGAGCAGCCTGTCTTAGTGCATGTCATCAAATACAATGCAAAAGTCACAATGCTCCAACAACTGGTGCATCTTTGCCACAATATAGGTGCCAAACTGCCCTCACTTACTGGAATGGCTGTGAAATTTGAAACTCTGGAATACCAAGGAGGGCTTTAAATCACAGTGGTTCAATATGGAATATTGCACACACCAGAAACAACTAGTAGATTAGAGCTCTTTTTAGCCTCATCCATAATCCCATTAGCAATGTCCCAATCTCTCCCTATACTCTGTCCAAATGTCAGTTAACGTCCCTCTAGAAATTAACTGACACTCCCAAACAGGACCATATTGCCATGTGGCCTATCTTCCCATTCATCCTAACACATCCTCACACATACCATTGAATCATCTGCCTAACCAGCTAACATACCATCAGCTCGACCCAAATACTCAAAACAACACTTTTTGTGCTTTTGAACCGGCCTTACAGATGCTATTCCAGGATCCTGAACCCTCACATAAAATTTTTCATCTCAAGCCATGTCAAATTTACCAAGTGTAATTTATACCTGTATGCCAGAACAAGCGCACTAACTGGAAAATGAGAAAAGAATGGTTTCATGCGTAATCTATTTCACTGAAAGGCACTTGCCCATTTGCTATCTAGTTAAAGCTAGTTGGAATTACATTATAAAAAAACTGAGCTAGCGTACAAAAGACATTGGTGAGTGAGAAAGTGTAACTAGGAGAAACTGGAACTAAAGTATGTTTCATCCTTATTTCATTAGGGTTGCATACTCTATTAAATAGGAGACAATAAGGTTAATTAACACTGCGGTAGCAAGCATGTACGTACTGGTAATAGGCACTGCTACAATGCCACTGGCTGAACTGACACGAAAAACAAGGCATTTTGAAAAATGTCGATTTTGTCTGTAAATATGTTTCCACATTAAACAGTGACCAACATACATTCCCAAAGAGAGAGACCTCATGGTTATGACAAAGGCAGAGTATAATGCAAACACATGTGTCATTTCTCCTATCAAAGGACGTTTAATTTCAGGTATTGGATTAAATAGTGATAATAGTAGTAGTATGCATCAATTTTACACTCGTGTGTCAAATTGCTCCCAAACAATGTAAGTAGTCAAGTCAATTTTATTTATATAGCCCAATACTGAAAATTACAATTTGCATCAAGGGGCTTTAGTACAGAGTCACCTAATATCATATAGAAGTGTAATCAATCAAAATGAACAAACGCGTTGAAAAAATAAAAAAACATTGGGGCTGTGATAACACTTTCTTAGCTGGGTCTGCAATGCTCTGGTTACCTTGCTGAATCTACATCTACGTAATGCATCATTCAGGTTACATGTGGGTTGTGGTCTATGACTCAGCTCTGTGGCCATGGGCAATTTGTTAGGAAGTTACATCCAAGGGCTATAATCCAAACAAACAGATAATGAAAGAGAAAAGATACATACACCATTTGCAACTGATGCATTAGTTGGGAAAAATATCACAAACCCACAAGCTTTTCTGCCAAATTAAAAAGAAATAACAATAATAATTATAATTCCAGGACAATTACAATTCAGTTCCCTTGCAAAATCCTGAATGATGTGATAGCTGCCATTTGGGTCTGTATACCATTTCTTGAATTCCAGTTTGGCTCACAGATCAATGACGAGAAGAGGGCAGGGTCTGAATAGAGTGACTGCAGAGTGGGCTTTTCATCTGCATATACGGGTGGTAAGGCCACAGCACATCAGTTAAATCCTATGGCATCACTCTTGCCAACCTTTTTCTGACCGTTCAAGCCAAAGTCTTTTTTTCATCGATGTACACCTTTGAGTTCGTTTTCATTTCAAATATGGGTGTTGGCCAGGCAGTTAGGAGCCACAGCCGGTATCCAGCATTGTGCTACATTAAAACCCTCTTTGTTGAATCTCGAGTGCTGAAGGTCGTCAGCAGTTGTGTCACGACAGAAGTAGCTGACTGATGTTGGAAATATCAAGACATGATGGACTGCAGCTCCCTGGCCTGAGGGTAAAGCACAGCTACTCTCTGCCTGGGATACTCACTCTTTAAAACTTGCTCTACCCACTCCAGTGCATTCACAGGCTGCTAGACAAAAGTGGGCTATAACCGACAGATATTTGAGCAGCCAACTCCAAAGTAGATATGTTTGTTGAAATCATCTTCAAGTCAAGATATCTCAAATGATGTTAAAACCTGCCAATAAAGAAGTATAATACAAAAAATAATGTCATCTAGAACCAGAAATTAAAACAATTCCTCATTCATTTACTCACATTTTTACTTTTATTTTATTTTTTTTACTACTGTTGTATGGTTTGTGTCCATTTGTTTGATATATATGATGGGTATTTAAACCATTGCAGAATGGTGAAATAATACAGATAACCAACTGTGCCATTTTGTTTACACTGAGAAGTCACAATCAAATTCACTTTCTTTCTCTGTCGAAGATGATGGGTAATTAAGGCAATTTCCCCCTTTGTCTACACAGAAATATACAGTATATATGTTTCTTTTTCCTATGTTATTAATGCATAGTTAGATCATTGATTGTGTGCCTTTTGTCTTTTTCGTTAAGTGTGATTTTATAGCAAAGTGAGGCATTTTTTCATATCTGCTGACTGTTTTTAGGTCAAATATGTATCAACAAAAATGTGCCACAAAATTTAAGCAGTTCTTGCGCACATTTAGTTATTTTGTCTACTTTGACTTGTAGAACTGGTGAGCAACAACACTGTCACTTGTGAGGAGGACAACAAAGATGAGTTCAAACCGGCAAAACCCTTTAAAGTAATTTAGATTAGTTGAAATTGCTGCCAACTGCCAAGAGAGAGAAACCCAAAGAGTTGTCATTTGGCAGCACCAGCTACCCACTAGCTACATTAGTGGGGCAGAGTAAGGTGTGAATATGTTATACAAACACTGACTATGACACTGTGTTTGTATTGGAGTGATACTTAATATTCAAAAGAGACTGGGCCTTGTAAGCTAATAATTCCCTAATTGAAATGGACTACAAACTGAAAAGTCTTAAATGTGAAAAGTTCATAACTACTGTTGAGCATCAGAAGGTTGATACGACTGTCAGAAACGAATGGCAGCACTCCAAAACACAGAACGAAGACGTAACCTCAACTATAACATATTTTTACAATGGCTAACATCAGGCTAACGCATTTTGGCACATAAGCCTTCATCAGAGCATCTGTTTTTGGCAGAGCACCCAACCAGAGGAAGGTTATATGAGGAGGCGCACCTGCTATACGTTTTTCACTGCTTGCTCTCATTCTCATCAAGTGTGGTGTAGTCGCAGGACTGACAAGCTGCTGCCTGCAGCCTGTTTAAGAAAGATACTGGCAAATAATATGTACTTAATAGACATAAATGTTAAATATAATAATTATCAGCCAAATTATGTCTGCAAAATGTAAATCCATACATCTACATTTAGAATTAAATTTAAACATACTGAGTACTATATTATGTTGTTTAGCATTACAGAAAAACGCCAAACTGCCACAGTGAATTAGGATATGTTAAGTTCTTGAGGCAATGAACATCATCATGTATCATGTAATCATAATCATCATGTACATGATTTTGTTGAGTGTAGTCTTACTTTTTTACAAGTAACCTGGCTGCATAGCATATTCACATATTTTGTGGGTGAGTCATACCACATTGTCTCTACCTACCATTCATTAAAGTTTATTTTTTCAATAAGTTGAATGTCACGTCTATCATTTCTGACTTTGCTAAATTGTACACATACATAATTCAATAAAAACAGAAATATTAGAGGGCTAATAGAGGAGAAATTTTAAGATTTGAAGTAATTGTGGCTAAATATGGGATGATCATAGATTGTGCAAGCATGGGGTTTTTAAGCATGCTGATATATTTCCAGATACGGTAGATTTTTGGCCATGCGACACTGGACCTGGAGCAAATTTAGGTGGTGACAGACATACTGTTGTGCTACTTGCTCTCATTAAATTAACATCACAGTCCGTTAACATCCCCTGGAAGTAAAAAACCTCCATTGTTCTTTGTTTCTCAGACAGCGGCCGTAGTAAGTGGCCATATGCTTTTCTGAATACAAAGTTTTTGAATACATGTGTACGACGGGAACAATAAATCTGGTGCTGTGATGAATAGGTGCAATCATATACTGTGTTGAATTAGAGCCATCACTGTGGCTGTCAGTCAGTGTTGAGTTATGACGTCATCAGTGAGTGGCCTTGCACAGACCAGGCCTCAGACTCTAATGTCAAAACCATGAAACACTTCAAATTTATCCTATACATTGTAGGTACAGGTGCCTTACTTCTATATACTACATTAAAGTAATCGATCATTAGCAAAAATCATTTGCGATGGGCGAGTATGCCGTTCAAAAATCCAACTATTTTTATACAGCTTAACATCTATTGTGGTTAAATAGTTTCAGTAAAACAATCAACCCAAATGACATACACTAATGACTAGTCCCCCGCGCCTTCTATTTTCAGCAATTATCAAAATAACCATTATTCTAAAGAGCGGATGTAGATGCACAATTTCCAATAAAAGTTAATGGGGCAGAAGGGTTTTCCCTGATCTGCAGATCAAATGCTCAGAAACACTGCTATGTAATACAAAGAGGCCATAAAACGTCTCTAATCCGAAAAGTATTCAAAATCAATACATTCGCTATCCCTGGTTTTAAAAAACATAGTGTTTGACTGCTCTTCTCCGTGTGTGCCCTACTTCTCGAGGAGCAGCCATCTTCGATATATGAATAGATGCATAGTAATGACATGGTAGCAGTCACTTCAAAGCTATCCCCTATATGTTGCCACAGGCCAACTCTTCGACAGTTTTGAGAGGAGTGACACATAAATATCGCCATGCACACACCTTGACTTGCCAATACCCTCGACAGCAGAGCCCGAGACCCCAAAACAGATGTAGCCACAACACGTACCTCCAAAATCAGGCCTTAAACGGATGTCATATCCCTTCAGCAACTTGTCCACGGTGGTCTTGGCCACAGACATTCCGGTGCTTCCAGTGGAGGAGCTGGGGGCAGAAACAACAAGTGTAAGAGCCATTTTAGTAGTGATGAAAAAGCAGCAAAAACAGACTGTCTGATACTTTTGTCATAGACATTTTGTTTCTGTACCGCACACCTACTGTACTGTACGGTGAAGCCTGAAAATTATTACTGCACGCACTCTCTGTTCCCAACATTAATGACATGAATGCCACCTTTGAAGAGGAAGCCCTCACGTCAACATGGTGAGGCTCTGACAAAGGGAAAGAGGACTCGGGAGACGTTCAACGACACCCAACACATACAGTCATCCATCCATGAATCCCAATTTCTTCTAAAGTAAGCATTTATCCGTCAATTTTATCGATTTCATTCGACTTCTTTTCATTTTTAACGTTTTAATTTTGCAACATTTAAATAAAGACGTTCACATTGTAAAGATTTATAGCGAGTAGATGTGATTTTTTGTATGTTGCAGACAAATATATTGTACGGACATCCTACATAATACTAAAAGCATACTGACTCTTGTGTTGTCATGGGGAAGGTTCAAAATGTGCCTTGTGTACGCATTTTTCCCCTTGTAGCCCCACCTAAAGTACATTTATCTAATCAGTTGAGGGGATGTGATGATGATTCACCTGTCAAGCATTTTATTGATGTCGGTCCTTCAGAACAGTGGCATTAAAAGTCATATTTTCTTTGGCTCACCTATCAGGTAGGAGCCCAGTCTTATTTGTGGGAGTGGGAATTTGAATAAGCTCTGTGTTTTAACACAGCCTCCCATCACTCTGTCAGAGGCAGACTATCCCCAGGAGGAACATATAGTCCGCACTAGTCTGACTGACACCTATAACATTGATGCCATGACCTGCATCACCCGACCGAGGCCAGCTCTCCAGCTGAGGTTCCTTGTTACGGGGAGGATGCGGAACGAGTGCAGGGGGATACGAGGGGAGGAAGTGGGTTAAAATTGCTCCCCTCACAGGAGCACTAGCCCTTGGCTCGGTCAGGGAAGCACTGTTCAATTAGCTCATGGGCAGTGCAGCTGTTCATCAAGCTGGCCAGTTTGAGGACTTGTGGGTTTGACACCTGAGAGCATCACTGTGAGGGAATATCAGTGACACCCGAGACGCATACGAGATTGCGCCCCTTTCATTTGTTATTCAGGGTTATTATAATGGAATCAAAATGTCAAAAAGTGCGACCCAGTTCTCACTGAGCAGCTAAATCTCATAAGTGAGGCTGTAGGTTACTGCAGGAAGGGAAAGGGGGTAGGCCACAGGGGACATGTAACAGTGCCATTAACAACAAGACAATAAAGGGACTGATCAGGAGATTCTGCCTGTGATGATGTTCATGATGAAGGCTCGTGCAGTAATTCATACTGTAAACATGACAAGGACTAGAGCTTATTTATTGAAACGTTAAATCCTACACCCTGCCTGCTGTCTTGAGAGCAACAGCAGATGATGACCTGCTGGGATTATTTCTCGATTTTGATTGATTTGGTTCCGGTCAATAAAATGGGCAATTAAGACGATTACATACAGGAATATTACTTTGTAGTGATGAATAAAATAAGTAGGCTTGCAGCACTGTAGACTCATACATCCAGCTGCTTACCATGGCGTAATCAATCGATTGCCGGCTGATTGATCCTATCATCTAATCATCGGCTGAGTCTACTGTAGTCTACAGAGGGCTGGCATTTCACTTGGAATCATCCTGAAACTCGCCCCATCCCACACACATACATATATCCCCATTTTGATATCGGGAGTAGGTTACGTTTCACAATAGGTTTGATGCCGAGCACGCGCATGTTTTTACGCTCGCGCGCGCCACAGCACCGTCTATTAGAGCATATATCGGCAGCAATGCCCCTAATAAGTAGGCCTGGGTACCCCGTTAATGCGATTTGCCACATCTCAGCCCTTTATTGAGCGGTAATCACGTCTACTGGTGTGAAAGGTGTTTTGCCAAGCGACGTCTTCTTACCTTTGAACAAAGCAGAAGAAGGACAAAGCCGCCAGAGCAGAGAAAATTCCACATAATTTTTCTTCTTGACGACCCAACATCTCCACAAATCCTTATATATAGTTTCTATAATCCAACCAGTCCAGTGGTCCTCCAGAAAATGCACAAAGTAAAAAGTGGCAATTAAAAAAATAATTGCCTTTTAAAAATGTCGAATAAACTAGCCTACATCTACGCATGCGATGTCTTCATTAAAATAGGCTTCTCGATTTAAAAAATCTCGTAATTGGCCCCCGCTGTTTTCCCCGGCTATGGAAATCCGTGCAGGTCACAGAGCCCCTCGACCAACACCAGAAGATCAGACATCTTGCTCAAAAAACAGCATACACAATACTTTTAAAAGTGATGACAAGTATTCTTCCCCTTAAAAAAACAAACACTGGCATGAATGACTGAGCAGCAGCCTCTTGTTGATCAAATTGGTGGATGAAATTTCCCAGTCCAAATCTGCAGAAGAGGCATGGTTCCAGCGATGCTCCGGCGCCAGACTATTCCACAACGTGATGTTGTTAAAAGATATTTGTTTGAGCTGGGAACGCTGGTCGGCTGGAGGGGAGCGGTGGGTTTAAAAAAAAGAAAAATGAAATCTTCATTCCCTTTTTTTTT
>NTHP01000101.1:2594604-2618406 GCA_003416845.1 Oplegnathus fasciatus
TCTCTCTCTCTCTCTCTCTCTCTCTCTCTCTCTCTCTCTCTCTCTCTCCATCTTTGCAATTCAAAGGAATGTGATTGGCATTGGAGATGCATTTGCAATAGCCATGGAGTTAATGCATTCAAAAATATGAGGTCTGGATGTGGTAGATGGGAAATAATACTCTGCTCTGTCATTTCCTTTGCAATAACAAAGTACACACACACACACACACACACACACAGCCACTAAAACACACACACACACGCACACACACCCGTTCTAACACAATTCCAGCAGAGAATAATTAATTCAATATGAAACAGACCTTAGGCAATGTGCCTCGCGGTTGAGCTGAAAAAGAAGGAATAGATTGAGGGCCGTGATGCTTCTTACGCTCTCAAATACAAAAATGTACAAATACGCAAAACTATGCATGGCTGCACACACACACACACACACACACACACACATTGTGCACATGTACATGCAATAATTATTTGTCCCTTAAGATTATACAATCCTGCCCGTGTTTTCAAAATAGGTGGCACGGTACACTATGTGCTGGTGGGATAACCTAATCCATCTATGCACAAAAACATGTTCTTTTAGTGCCATTAGCCATCCTCCCAATAGTGAGTCAATAGTCTCTCGCACTGCCCAAATGGACTTTTATGCTTGAGTCTGCAAATATGACTCTATAGGTCGGTTTCTGCGGCATTCACTGCTGGCACTCAGTTGCTGAAGCAAAATAACAGTGTTTAGATTCATAAATATTTTGAGATGCATTGAAAAGCTTTTAAGTCCATAGAGACGAGTTGGCATAGTGATGCAAGGAACTGTAGGTGCAGCGAGCACAGAGCATGGAGCGTTCGATAAACAAACAAACAAACAAACAAACAAACAAACAAACAAACAAATAGAAAAGATGAGTGAACAGGGACAAGAAGAAACATTAAAACACAGATAAGCCTCTTTTGGTGACTTGCAGAAATCTACGTGGCTTCCTGTGCGTTTTGGACTAAAAGGTTCTCATTCACTCGAGGTTGTTTTCTTATCTCCTCCAATCAGAAACAAGAGCAGGGAATTCTCCCAGGAACTGAACCACATTCTATCAGCATGTGTCCTGTCCATTAAGCTGGATGTTGAGTGTGTAGTGTGCTCCATTTTTTCAGATACATACACTATATTATATGGCAACAGCAACATGCTTCATGCTTTACATTAAAAGCAATACAGCCATGTAGTGTAGTGCAGCTGTCAGAAAATAAGACAGTCTTTAATAATTTGTGTTAGTTCATTCACAGTTAATTCTATTATTTTCTTATGTGTTATTTTGAGTTGTTTGTGTTTTGCCGAAAACCAGTTAAAAGACTGACGCTGCTTTTGATTTGTTCCCTGTTAAAATAATGACACATCAAAATGAATCCAAGCAGGCACAGATGAATACAATCACATCAAGTGTTCACATTCACTTGACAACAATGAATTAAAGCTATTTTCAGAAATCAACAAACATCAGCTATAATTAGTCAGGAAAATGTCACAGGTTGGGGCTCACAGGGGATCAGTCAACTCATAATTTGAGCTCAGACCAATGCATCAGCCCGTTCTGTGGCGTTTCTGAGCCACATTCATCCAGGTTAATTAAAAAGAGATGGACTTCAGCAATCCCCTCATCACACAGCAGGACGAAATGTGGTCAAGTATAATTACACAGCTGTAAGCAGATCATAATTGGATAATAATTTTTTAGTAATTCCTTTTGGGATCCAATCCTCCAATGGGAATTTTTAATTGATGAGATAGCTCACAGCTGCCAGAAGTTACAAGATTAGGTGACTATCATAGCTTATCACAGAGGCGCAGAGAAGTAAGTCATAAAGCAAATTAGTGGGAGGCTCTGTGACTTTGTCAGGCAGGTACGTGAAGAGATATTATCTTATTTGCTAAATGAGCCATGGATGGACACTATCATTTTTTATGGCTAGACATTACATGCCTGGCTTATACAGTGGCACGCAGGCAAGACATTAAAGGTGCATTTCTTAGGGCTTTTAATGTTTCTAATTGTGTTGACAGTGTGCACGACTTCAACCTTTTCTTTCATAGGAAATAAAATTTGGAAAAAAAAAACGACAGTATATAATATTATTTAGTTTTACATTTTCTCCAAAACACGTCATCCACACTCGGCATACTAAGGATGTCACCCAGCTCATAAGGACTCGCGATGAAGATTCACAAGGAAGCAAAAACCTGCAATTTGAGGGCCCATATTAGGTCATTTAAGGGTACAAACTTCATTCCAGGAAATAAAATTGAGGGAGTGTAATCATAATAAAGGAATAGTTGGACATTTTGGGAAATACACCTGTTCTCTTTCTTGCTGTGAGTTAGATAAGGAGATCGATACAACTCTCATTCCTGTACAGTAAGCCACCGCCAGCAACCGGTTAGCTTAGCTTAGCATAAAAACTGGAAACAGGAGGTAACAGCTAGCCTGGCTCTGTCCGATGGTAACAAAATCCGCCTACCTGCGCCTCTAAATGTCACTAATTAATACAGTACGTTATATTTGACATGTTTAATCCATACAAAAACTGAAGTGTAAAATTGACATGTTATGGTTCTAGGGAGGGTTATTTACCAGAGTTATTTGTCAGAAAATTTTGCCCCAGACTCCTACTGGGCTCACTACTTTATAGATCTTGCATGTTTTAGTTTCAATATGTTTTCTAATCCATGACCTAAGCAATTATATATCTCCCTCCCTTCCAGAATAAATTGTTACTGTGGACAATATGAATAGTTCCTTAAAAACAAAATTTGTATTTATCATATTTATTTATTTGTATTTTCCTCAGTGAAAATGAATGTGACAGAGTCTTCTTCGTTACAAAGGAAGATCACGCATCAAACTCTTCATGTTCATCCTTGAAACAACTGCTAGGATTAAGCATTTAGTGCCTTACAGGTCAGACTGACACAAAACCCCTTCTTTGATTACATTAGGAAATTATAGGTTTGCACAGCTTTAGAAGTTGCTGTGACTTGTCTCACTGCCTCTCAGCAGGCAGGAGGTTCTCACCAGTGTCGTCAGGTCACAAGTCTCCATCACCCACACCTCCAGAGTAATGACTACCAGCTGTTGTGACTGACATAAAGTCACATTTTCAGAACTCCTAATTATTTCTGAGACACTTACGCCACCTGGTAGTGGAGTTGCAAAAGAAAAGTAAAATTAGGTAATATACAGTAACACAAAGCAAAATCACAAGGCACTATTTTTGGTTTGAGATCAAAATGTCTTGCGGTTGCCAGTCGGTTGCTCATAGCAGGTGAAAATGGAAGTAAGCAGAAGGGAGGAAATGTCTTGAGATTCCAATGAACAGGAAGCTTCACTTCCAAAATAGAGAGGAAATCTCAGCACCTGGTGATTTGTGCTGATTCGCTTGTGTTGATCAATAATGCTATCAACCCACCGCAGATCTATTATGGTCATTTTGTGTGATGGGGCAGTAAAATCTTACTTATTACCCCTTTACAGTAATGTGGAGCTGTTATTTACTGCAGACATTATTTAGCCTGATATTCGCTTTTGAATCCGCTGCGGTTGAATGCTGACCTTGAGCCTCTGTGTTATCACCACACGTCTATCATTATAAATATATGGACATGTGACACACAATCCTGAAATTAATATAAATTTTACTTTTTGGCAACAATTTTTTCCCCAAATTAATAAAGCTGAAGCATTCAAATAAAACAGTTACAATGATCTACTGAAATGAAATGTCACTGAAATTGATGGGTTATATTTTAGCTATCTACTCCTTTTTACGTAGCTGGTCTGTAGCATCTGGAAGACAAAGGGCTGTCTTTCCTTTTTTTCTTCACTGAAGCAGTCAGTACATCTATTGTATGTAAAGAATACCTCTATCAAATATATGTGTGTCAACATTACTTTGTAAATATCTCATTATTAAGTGCTGAATGATTTCTGTACTATGCACTACAGACACAGTACACTGTATGAGAATCAACAACGCTCCAAATCTGTGTTTGTTATTTCTTTATTCGGTCTGTGTTTTTGCATTCTTATGCTCATGGCTCTCATCACCTTTCACTGTCATTTAAATCAAATTAAAAGAATGATACAGTGATGACACAATGCTTCTCATGTCCTAAACCTAAATCTAACACTTCCTGTACTATCATACCTAATGATTTCTGAATGGGATCAATGTATGTTTCTGGTGATCTGATACATACTGTATATACAGCATATATATGCATTATTTTACTTGTTTTATTAACATCCTGAGTATACCAAGACAGAAACTTCCTGTATTATCTCTGAAAATAAATTATTCTCTGTGCAAATTGACCCTTGTTGTATCTATATTCAATGTTATTACAAGAATATTAGGGTTGCAATGACAACATACTTATTTACCAATCATTACCACTTGTTAAACCATACAACAGTGGTTTCCAACCTGGGAGGTGGGACCTCCACAAGGGATCGTAACACAAATCAGAGGGGTCGCTACAGGAAAGCAAAAAAAACCATTTCTCCTACACTGAATTACGTTTATTTTTTTCTCCTAATCTTTGCTTTTCTCTCATGAATCACTAAATCATTTTACCTATAATAGTTATTCATTAAAACAAGGGGGGAAAATTACTTTTTGGTTGAACTGCAACTGGCAAACAAATGCAACCTATGATTAGGGGTCGCAAGAAAACATTGCTTTGTTTTAAGGGGTCACAAGCCAAAAAGGTTGAGAAGTGTGACTTAAATAATGTCAATGAATGAAGACTGGGGTAATTCTGCTATTTTACTGTGTGGAATGTGATGATGTACAGCACATGTCATGGTTCAGGGCAAGTCTTTAGACACAGCTGCTTGCTGACCTTCAAACCCTAGACCCAAACATCCAATCACAGCCAACCTGTCAACACGTCGTCAGCTTCTGTTGACACACCAACCAGTTTCTGTCAAAATGCCCATGTTTCAGGCCGCCATTGATGCACCTCCACAGATAGTTGAAAGACGCCAACATTTTCCCTTCTCAATCACAATTATTCCTGTTTTTCCTGAATTTGCCAGCAAGCTAAACCCATCCTTGGGTACTCCCAAGAATGCAGTTAAGCCTTCCTTGGCTGAGATTTTGATGAG
This sequence comes from Oplegnathus fasciatus, assembly GCA_003416845.1. Classification (NCBI taxonomy): domain Eukaryota; kingdom Metazoa; phylum Chordata; class Actinopteri; order Centrarchiformes; family Oplegnathidae; genus Oplegnathus; species Oplegnathus fasciatus. Next base: position 2,599,766 of record NTHP01000101.1, read on the forward strand.
ATGGAGACGCTGGAGCCTCCTACAGAAATCATGCAGGCCAACCATTTGGCCCCCCAAGGCCAACCGTCTGGTAGCAGGCAAACCCACGCTTCTGTGGAAGGCCTTTGTAACTCCTCAGCCACTCAGCTGGACAGATAAATTACTGTGCCCACACACTCAGAGCCAGAACAATGAGCTTAGCCGTAGCACTCCAGACTTGCTATTGTACATCATGCTGCTGGCTGACCTGTACCAAAGGTTGGTCACAGGAGAGGGACACGAAGCCCTGGATGGCCATTGTAAACCAGAACCTGTTTAATATAATAATTTTGAATGGATGAGGGAGTAGCAGAGACAGCAGTGGGCCACTGTTGCAGATGGCTTATGTATAATGACCCACAATAACCACTACCACACATTGACAGGCTTTGCAAGTGGCCTCTGGGCCCTTCTTAGCTACCTGTGGTTGGCCACCTGACTACCACAAACATGCATTCATGATGGCTGAGCCCACACATCAGAGATGCCATGGAAAACAGTCCATACCACCATAACAAAATTATCTGCTGGCAACTGATTATATTAATTAATTTCATTGTGTTACTTCTTGCTGCAGGCAAGTTTATCGTACTCATTGGATTTCTTTTGACTCGCATCTGCTGCCAAACCCTTTAACCTTACAGGATGACTGGTTACCAAAACGCTATCCAATCAATAAGTTGTTCAATCATTAATCACCGGTCGATAAGTTGTAAGACTTTTTTTTACAAGCTTACCTATAACTGGGCAATTAGCCTGAATGAAATCATCAGAAAAATGTTGCCTCTGGTTTTGACCAAACATTATTTAACATTCCTGTTGAATGTTGCTGAAAACCATCTTCACATTAAAGACCACACAACATAGAAGCCATCATGATGATATGATCAGGTAGGATGGGGGGGCATTTTAGGCATCTGCACCCAGGCCCATCATCTCATAATCTATCTATGGGTATAAATTGCACCATTTCTCAGCAAGAGCCATTGCTGACGTCCCGGACGCCCCTATCTTAAATCACACAGGTAGTAGACTGCTGTGATGTACTACAATACGCTGCATCTCTCTCATATTTCATCCGTGTGATCCCATCAGCAGCAGGAATGGCACAGGTGTCGTTTTCAAAAAGGAAATCCCCCCTGCTGGAGAAACAGGAGATCAGAATAGTTTTCTTGGCAGAAATACAGCACTGGTTTAACAGGAAATATTTTTAGTGCCACTATTTTATCTGGATCTTTATATTCAAATGGAAAAACAGATTTAGAGAGACTCGGATATTTGGACATGAGGTGTAGTGGTGACAGCAGATGCCTCCTTCACACAATGTGGTCACTGTGCCTATAGGTTGGGTTGTAAACAGCCTTGGTCAGTGGACCACAGCGCACTCCAAATGTATTACTTGGAAGCGTCTCACTGTCTCTCTTGCTTAACAACATCTTCACAAGGAGAAGTCTGTTACCTGGCCACCACATTTGGTCATGTGCTGGCAACAGATGCAGTCGAGCACAAATTAACAAACATGCAAGGACACGGTCTTTTCCCATTATACAAGCTATTGACTTAGTGATGGCCACTCATATCCCAGAAGTGATGAATTTACAACCAGGTGGCCTCTCTAACTCAGATCCTACTAGCAGAGAGCTCCCTAGTTTGTCTCCATGATGGAGAGGAGGTGGTGTGGATCAGTTCCTACCTATTCGGGCAACCCCTGAAGTTGCTCGATGTCCTTTTGGATCCATACTCTTCACTTCTGTTCTACAATCTACATTTTTGTCATAATCAAAATTGTATACACTGTGATTCTGTTGTTGATTTATTCTGTACACTCGACATCTATTGCATGTCTGTTCGTCCTGGGAGAGGGATCCCTCTTCCTGAGGTTTCTTCCATTTTTTTCCCTGTTAAAGGGTTTTTTTGGGGGTTTGAGTTTTTCCTCATCCAAGTCGAGGGTCTAAGGACAGAGGGTGTTGTATGCTGTGCAGATTGTAAAGCCCCTTGAGGAGAATTGTGATTTGTGATACTGGGCTATATAAATAAAAATTGACTTGACAGAGAGGAGACTATGACCATGAGTTGTTTCACGGGTGTATAAAGTATTGAAATGGCAATCTCTGATTGTCTTCTCCAAAAACAGTGTTACTGTTTTCACATAGGCTGTCGTGTGGTATTGCTGTAAACTACTGAGGCCCACTCTCACCGTCATCCATTCCCCAGGCTGGGGACATATCCTATCACTGTAATGTACTACAGGAAAACCTATGCTCTCACCAATGCACTCATCAATAACTGTCAATAACTCACTCTACTTGCCAAAATACATAAATGTTTCTTAAAATGAAGTAAAATGAGTACAGACTCATTTTACATTGCTCATATATGCAGTGTGACCAGATGGCATCCATAGAATTCAGATCACTATACAGGCCAAACCACTAAAGCACATCATTTGGCTCATCAAATCACAATCCAAGTATCCAGATCCACCACTTAATCTATCCTGGCAGAACTGGATGACAGAAGTTGCAGTGAGACATCTGACGCCAGCATTGTCTGCCCATTTGACACTATGCTAACTATGCCAAGAGCTCTCATGTTTGACACCAACATATGCATAGTCGTGGTGGCATATTGCCACTTTCAATTCCATTGTTGACACTTTTTTATAGATTTATTGCTGTCTTCCTTCTCTGTTCATCTACATAGATAATGAATGGGATGTTGTCACTTTGCATCTATCACCCCTGCCAATATAATTAAGACATTACTCTGAAATTGGTAACTTTTGCTAGACACATTTTGTTTTGTTAGACTGGATTGAGAAAAGCACAGTGTGTGACTACAGAGTTTATAATGAATCTGCTTTCACAGTAATATTTTGACTACATTTAGCTTTGAAATGCAGGAAAAATCATTACAAAATGAGGACATATTATATTTGAGGTTAAGTGAAACTGTTACATGCTGTTCTTTACAATATGTAACAGAAGTATGAAATGACCCGAGGCCAATGTCATTTTAGTCGTGAGCAATCAACAACAACTGCACTGTTCATGCCTCATTGGCCTCACTGATTGTGATGAGATCAATATATGGATACACTGGCTGAGGGAGAGGCTAGATGTTAAACATATCCCTTCTTTTCCTTAAAAACTGCACCATTTGATTCAGTAATGTCAGTAATGACAATAAAATACCTATACATTATTATATTAATTAACATAATTAATATAATCATTTATATACTATTTAATTATATGAACTGATTTTAAGTATTATTTCAGACCTACTGTACATTATCTACCAAAGGCTTTGATTAAAGTAAATTAATCATATAATGTCCCTGGTCTTTCTGGCCATCAGCTAGTTTATACAACAATGAAATTCATATGAAACCTTTGGTGTGTCGCAAATCCATACCACATGCTAATGCTATGCAGTATGTGCTCCATACTAATCATCATAGTATACCATTTTAGGAGTTAGTTAGTTAAAAAATGTACATACTTTGCCATTTTAAACTAACAGAAAATGATACAATGCATACGACGTTGGATGTCAATCAAACTGCGGCTTTAGAATGTCACTGAAAATGACACTTCACACACAGAAAGCAAAATGTTTTCTGATACCTTTTTTGTTTGTTTGTTTGGAGCTGTCTCACCATCATTCACAAATCAGATTTCCTTTGTGCATTGCATTGTGTGAGAATGGTGTCCATCGACAGCACACTCAAAAATCAACCCTGCATTCTGTCTGGTTTGAGTATACTTGATTTTGTCAATTTTTCATAGTGGACACACTACATCATGAAAATCTGTAATTAGTAAATTAGTAATGTAGTATAGAAATGAGACAAGTTGCCTGTCTGTGAGGCACTCTAACTTTTAGCTTTTACTCCCAGTATGAACAGTGTGACACTACTTCACCAAAGTCAGTTGGTGGAGAGAGGGATACATATAGTGCAGAATGTTTTCTCCAGTTTGTATCAGTTATCTAATGAGCACTAAGCCTAAAAACATTGAGTACAATCCCAGCATAGAATGTCTTTAAAAACTATATATTTGATAAAAATGTCAAGACTGGTCTAATGTTTAAACTGTTCCTTGGTTGAGAGACACTAAAATCAGGATAAGGAATGTGAGTGCAGATAGGGCATGCTGTATGACAGCAAATAAAACAAAAACATTCAGTTTTCTATGGTTGTCCTCTAAGAGTCTGAGAGACAACATAAGACCAAACACAAGAACCTCAATTTTGTTTGACAAGTAATACCTTCAATTTCCTACAACCTTTCATAAAGATACAGAGGAATATCATCTGCATAGCAAGGGAAAAAATAGCCTACACATTGTACACTTCTGCAAGAATAAAAGTAGTATATTTACAAATGTACTTTGATGAAGGTTTATGATGGACTAGCTACCAGTGCAGGTGAATTTCTGTCTTCTACCAAGTGCATGCTGTGATGAACCATCCCCCACCCCCGTACTCCAAAGCCACCCCAAGACTGAGCACAGAATCTGCACCAGCAGCTTGGACAAGGGTACATTCAGTACTAGGGTTTTAACAAAACACACATCTGTTTCATAAAAATGATTGTACTTGCACCTTTTTTTGGTTCTGTCTGCATGACTTTGGATGTAATACATCACTTTGAAAGATTTTTTATAAATAAGACCCCTAATAATAAAATTAACATTACACTTCTAAACTATTATTCATCTATCTATTATTCAGCTTTTCTGGCACAATTAGAATCAATGTTTTTCATTTTTTTTACATTAATTTACTCAGGCTGGGTTGCCTGAGCTGAGATATTTTTATAGAAATGCCCAGCTTCATACGGTCACACACAGTCGCAGCAGGGAGCACCCAAGTACAGCCAGAATCTAATGCATTGGCCACCAGGGATCTCCACTGGAGCAACTCAGGGTTAAATGCCTTGCTTAAGGCGCCTCATTGGGTGACTTGTATAAGACATTTCCAAAAGCATCACTGCAGAGGTACAAATGCAGTATTTTCTCCTGTATCTAGAATGCATTTTGTGAAATATCTGACATTTGTTTTCATTCATACTAATCCTCCTTGAGGCACCTATTTTTCCTACAATCGTGTAGACTTTGTTCTGGCCCCAGTGAGCCAAATCACACAGACTCCCAACAGGAACAGCTGCGGAGCCCACTCTAGGGGAAAGGAGGTGTGTGTGTCTGTTTCTGTATGTGTGTTTGTGTCTGTTTGTGTGGTGGGGTTCAGCCAAGGGACCTGAGCCATCTCAAAGCAGCTGCGCTACACTTTTAGAGAGGTGGCCTCACATAGATGGGAACAAAGTCATCAGGTATAAGCAGCACATACTGTCTTAGTTTGATATGTCTGTTCGTCGTTGTCTTGAAAAAAAAAGACAGAGCTCATTTAAACCTAGTTCTAAATGCATAAAATGATTAAAATCATGTAATGCAAATTCATAGCAAGCATCTAACTAAGTCAGCTATTAAATGATTTTTAATGATTTACAATGCATATACCATAATCACAATATTACAAATAAGCACATGACTGACTGACTTGTTTTCTCTCTGTGTGTGTGTCTCTCTGTCTCTCTCTCTCTGAGATGGTCAGTGTTGAATTAAGCGCACTTGAAGCCTGATTATGCATTCTTCCGTAATGCAGCCTTCAGTGGCCACTAATTTAGAAACAGAATCTTCCCCAGGGCTTCTTTCTGCTTTACTTGGTATATATGGATTCCCATATAGATGATTCACCTCGTATTCCAGAGGCACGGGGCTGTGAACTCATGGGCAGGTCCTACTGGGTCAGGGTTTGGACCTCCATATTTCTCCTGGCAGGCCATGCTTTCACACTAAACCAACCCAGAAAGCAGCGGTCATTACTGCAGGCAAGCCAAGCCCTTCTCTTGCGGTGTCAAACCAAATGTAAACTAATCTGTCAACCTAAATGTGCACAGCTCAGTATTCTGCATGTCTAAGAGACCTGAGGGAAGAAACTCATATACTGTACAGTATCAAGCAAAGACAAGACCAGAGCCAACTAAAGGGCTGGAAAGCAAAAGGATTGTGCAGCATGAGAGAGAATAGAGAAACACAGCTTTGGAGGAAATTACAAAGTGCAGGTTGTGGTTGTGGGGAAGGTTTGGGTAAAAATCTGATTTTGATCATTTTAGTGAACCATACTGAACATTGTGATTTGACAACGATGCCTATGTCCACTTGATAAATGTGTGTTATACTGCAGCATTTCTTTATTCACGTCTTATTAGTCACGATATAATCACAGCATTGTAGGGATTATACTCTAATCAAGACATTGCATTTAGACACTTATGTGGTCTGCTTCTCTCATTTTTTAAATATTTTTTGAGATGTGTGAAGTATGGCCAGCATCACCTGTCCCTTGGGCATTCTATGGTTATTTGTGTGTGAAGATCCAGTGTAGGTGCGTAAAATGTGGCACATTTGTGCCTTCTGATCTCATCTGACAGAGCTGAGAAAAAATGGTGGTGACAAAACAGTGCTGATTTGTGCAGATGTGGACTGTCCTAAGGGAGCCCATTTGCGCACGCGCTTCATTGATTTCCCAACTGAGGGTAACTGTGGAACCAGAGGTCACACCCCACTGCCCTTGCACAGATATTCACCCTTTTAGGGGAATAGGATGTACACAGTGCGCAGGCAACAAAGTGCAATATCACGTTGTCCACACATGTCACCACTCATATCTAATGGCATCCTGTATCAGCGAATGAACAGCCTTTAAGATGAGGAGGACATGTCAGAACTAGAAAGATAGATGTGATTCCAATAAGTAAGCCTTGACATCCTGTGGTTAGTCTAGTAGTGGTCCAGTAAAGCTATTGGTTCTTTTTTGGTAAAGAGCATTAGAAGCCACTACATCATTCGCCCCACACTGTCAGCCCAGAAGTGGCGTGCGACTCTCTCCCTGCACATTTATCATGCCATTACCGCTGGGATAGCAAGCAAGGCCAAGGAATGAAAAAGAAGAAAACATATAATTTTAATGGCATTTGGAATTGATTTTAGTTGTCAATGCCAAAACATCAAGTACTGTTCATTGGACCAGTAGTTTAATATCATGGCGTGTTCCATCATTGCCATTTCTCTGTTCAAAATCATCAATCTGTTTGTCAAGTTGCGTAAAAGGCTTACAGTGTAATTTTGTGTTTTCTCCATTCAGCATATTGGTTTCATTCCTGGAATACTGTATGTGCAAAGGGAAAATTACATAATCTGTTTAAAATAGATCTCTGCAACATAATGTAGCAGTTAATAAATGCTTCAATTTCATAAACCTTTATTATTATTTCTGCTTAGAACATTTGTTTTTGTTTGGAAAAAACAGTAAACTGCTGACATGCCCCAGTGTCCTGCCATTGTAAGGGCTCTTGTACAATCAGAACCCAAAAGACAGGATTGATTTATGAATCTAGCTCCTTCTGCCCGGAGGTATTGATAGACCACTCGTCACACCGCATCTCATTGCCAGTATTGATTGCGTTGTATTTCAGGGTGGGGGGCTGTGACCTTAGATACTGTTGTGGATTGCCTGACTGTCACTCACTTCACGTCAAGGGTCACACGCAGCCCTCATACAACCCATAATACCAGCATAAGATCACTCCCTCTACTGTCCATGTAGAGCACTCTGTCTGATTATCAACTGTGCACTCTTTGGACTTCTACTTCCTCTTCAGATGAATGTAGAAAGTTACAAATAGGGATGGATCTAAATGTGTAAACATAAATGCGCTACAAATAATAAACCCATAGTACACCCATAATGAAGACAACAAAAATTAACAACAGTTGCAAATAAATAGTTCTTGTTATGATGAAAAATAGAACATACGGACATATGTGAGTGCAATAAAACTATTCCCACAAATGAAATTAGCTGTGAAATCCAAACAGACTCAGATGGGCCGGCCTCAAGATATGCTGCCAGAGATTCACTTGGAGACAGAGTTCATGGGAAAATAGCTCCTTTAAATCAGCACCTATAGTGTGCATTATATATTGCAGTCTGTATGCGCTCTAATCACATGTAAATATGCCTATTTATAAATGCCTGTGTGTTTACATGTGTTGGTGTGTGTGCAGCGGGCTCCATGTGTTTTGCATAATGAACCCTGCTTGGAATATTGCGGGTTTGGGCCATTGGTGTCTCCGTTTATGTTTGTGTTGGCATGCGTAGGATAGCTCTGGAAGTGTGACAGGTGAAGCCTCCACCTGGCCCCGCTGGGTCCACCTGCTCCCTCGCTGGCAGGTGACGCAGAGGGGGCCGACTGTTGCCATAGGGAACGGGCAGACCAGTGAAAGGATTTCTTTTAGGGACAATCTGGAGGACCATGGGTGAGCACTTAGTTCCTCAGGGCTACTGGCATCTGTCGGCGCTTGTGGACTGGCACAAAAGGCAACACATAATTAACTTCACTATCTCACCTGGCATTGTTAGTCTGGGTGCTAGCATATTCTTTTATCCTTTAATAGTGTGCAGGCTGTATTAAATATGAGCATGTGCATCAGTCTACTGTTCGCCTCCGTGGTATATTTCTGTCTCCTGCTTATGTTTCATTGGAGCGCCTCCTCAGAAGCCCCCACCCCCTTCATGTTGGTACCATTATAGCTCCTATGACTGTCTGTACTTCTCTCTATGTGTGTTTTTGTGCACCTAATGCCACTGAACACAGAAGCTGCCACTGACTGCATATGTTTGCGCTGCCTGGCCACGTGACTAGAAGGAATCTCGCATGTGGAATTGAATGCATGTCCTGTTTCTCAAACAGACAGCGAGCTACAATGGTTGAAAATATTTTGATGAAGAGATGACTAATGGCTGGGAAATCCGTGATGGAATAATACTGGTTTGTTTGCGCTGCTTAATTTAGTGCACACAGTGACAGGATTTCAAATGGCATCATGAATTTATTTTAGTTTGACTAAGCAATTAAAATAAAGCAAGAAAATACAGCTCTAATTAGAAATATCTTTAAAAATACTACTGCATCTACTATCAAAGGATCTGATATTCAACTATATTATATTTCCAGACACATAAAGCGTATAAAAAGCATAGTAAACTTAAGAGTGATGAATGTTCTTTACTAATCACATCATAAACAAGGCCAGTAGTACAGCATGTGTTTCAAAAGAGGGTGCCATACTGCAGTTATTGACTAGGGAGGATGCCAGTAAATTTGCATTTCTCAGCAGGATCCAGTACAGGGGGGAAAAAATGGGGAAACCCCCTTGAACCGAACAAAGCCCACAGAGATTTTTGGTCTCATGAAAGTAGGCCTCACAGTGGTAGCAAAACGAATGGCATCCAAACTGTGTCTCATGAGTGAGGCGTGGGTTAGTACAGAATTACTCTACAACAGCACGCCCATTGGTTCAGAGAGGAAAAGACAGCTCAATCCGCTCCTGGGGGGAGGGGGCTGGTGAGGGGTGGCCAGCGTGGAGAGATGAGGATCCAGGAGAGGAAGCATGCCTGGGAAAAAGACCTCCACAGAGCATGTGGAGAGGAAATGCTGTAAAATACGGACCTGAACAAATCTGATAATGAGATAAAAGCAACAAAGGTATATAACACAGAAGAAAAGGATATATTAGACAATGAAGGCTTGCAATATAGTTGCCATGGAGATGAGCAAGTCTCCCAAGCCTCGTCATTTCTCTGACTCCTCCCGTGAACGCTGGGATAAAAATAGACATGGGCAGAGAACAAAGAGCTATTTAAAAAAAAAGAAAAAAAAGAAAAAAGACAAGATGAGTGAAGAAGAAAGGTTGTGGAAAAATTGGGACATGTGTAGAGAAGTGCATGTGTGTGTCTGTATCTCTGTGTGCGTTTGATTGGTGAATGAAATGGTGTGAAGCAACCATGCAGCCATGCTTCTCTGTCAAATGGTGGAGCAGAGTGAGTGACAGACATAGCCTACTTGTCTGGGCAAGGAAATCCCATCATTACCATTTGTCAGTATTAAAGCAACAGAGGAGCAATGTGAGGGGCTGCTGGCTTTGTGTTGACTAGCCACAACGACCACATAACAGTATACACTGGTAGTACATCAATCTTATTCCTCCACCTCTCTGTTTTCTCTTTCTCTTCTTCTACTATTATTATTATCTATTATCATTACATGCACATTGTGTGTGTATTGTGTGATAAAATATATTTGTACTCTATTAACCATTCTTATCCAAAGAATTCTTATTTTATTATTCATTTTATTTATTTACTTACTTATTTTATTTTACTTTTTTAATTTATTATTTATCCTAATTTTATTATTTTTCATTCATTGTATTATTTTTCTCCACCACTACTATAACTACTAAGAACAATAATAATAATAATCATCTACACCATCATAACAACAAAATCTACATTCTGATTCTGATCTGAAGAACATTTTCTGATTACAACTGCTATGTTAGCGCTCTTTAAATATGTGATACTTTTTAGGTAACTATTAAGTTAAAACAGGTGGAGCTGATTTTTTTTTAAATGTATTTTTAATTTAGCCTCTGAGCCCTTCACGTCGTATTAGATATGACATGCTCTAGTTTATCGCCGTGTCCCCATTCCATACTATATACAGGTTCTTAGCAGGTCAGGAGTATGCAGTGTGTTCACAAGACGAGGTGACAAAATAGCAGACAGTATGTGGACTAAATTTGATATTGGAGTGTGCTGTTGATGCACATTATTCTCCCACAATGCAATGCACGAAGGAATTGAAGGAGCTGCTACTGACAGTGGGAAATAACATTTAAATAAATTGTGCGTGGTGAAACAAAAAATATCTTGGAAAATGAAAAATAAGTATTAAATCTTACGAAAATGTATTTGTGAAGTTGAATTGGCAGCAGCTTTCCAAAGTTGCAGTTTGATTGGATATCTGACGTCACACATGTTGTATAATTCCCTGTTAGAATAAAATGGTAAAGTATGACGATATTTTTGTATACTAATTGCTAAAACCTGAACTATGATGGTTGGTATGTAGTACACACTGTATAAAATTAGTTTGTAGTGTGGATCCGGAACACAGCTGATGTCTTAGCCGCTCCTCACACTGGCCTCATGTTAGCTCTGAAACCCGGACAGAGAGTAGTACACCACTAGTTCAAATCCCTTGATATATATACAGAATATGAACTGTAGGTCTTAACAGTTGTTATGTGTTCATGTCCGAAGTGGAGAAAACCTGCTGGCTCAAACTGGTTAAAGAGTAACTGAAACACCCCCTGAAAATCATTTAACTTCTCCCCTTGCTGCAGTGATGTACAGGTGCAACAGAGCACACTTTTGACCCCACTCATCAGTGATGCTGGGTGTGATCGGAGGTCAAACAGGCTTGAAACTTTCAATACGAGAAGGCAGACTGTGGCTCCTACTCCTACATATAGACTACCTCATCTGCTCCATATATGCAGCTTCATGGTTGCAAGTTTCATGTTCACTAGTAAGCCATCAAAATAACAAACCTAAAATGAAAATAGGTTTATTCTGTTGACTCAGGGGAGAAGACGGGCCCAGAGAGAGACCCAGAGAGTGGCAGCTGGCCCTAGCTAACAGGACAACTGCTAATGGGACACCCCATCTGCTGCTCCCGTTTTCCTGCCCACCGCCCATCATAGTGCCAACCTCTGGGCTTCTGGAAAATGTCCTGAGCTCCCCTGCTGTCTGGCATCTATCATCTCATAACATTATTTACAGCAACATCCACAATGCCCTAAACATTTGACGCAGCAACTTCTAGTGCATGAAATCAAATGACAAATGATGAGATTTGTGGAAACCAGCAGTGGACAGTGCATTTTGTAAAGTATTGCACTAAAGTCTAATATATAATTTATTGACAATTACTCTGCTATCTACATGCAAAGTGTCTACTTTGCAAACTGAGATTTTATAAGCAAACCATACAGTTTAAGCTCAACATATGATGTATTGCTATGTAGTTTAAAGTACCCAACTGTAGGAAGTAGCTACAGTACACCTGGACCACCAACAACATTAAGCTGCTGCTGTTAACACATTAATAATTTAACAGCAGAAAGACCATTCATTCTTCAGAAAGAGCACTTTTACCTTTTTTTAACTTCATTCTGAAATGCTGGACTTTTACTTTTAATTGATTTTTTTTATATTGTGGTATTAAAAACAACCTCTGAAGTTGCCTTAAATTAAGAAATTCTGTATGTCTGGGTGTTTTTTCTTTTTTCTTTTTCTTCTTGGCTTACCATCTTGTTAATTGTCTTTAGCAACATTTTAAAAGCCTCAATAAAAAGTAGGACTTTCATGACATTTGAAAAAAATAAATGCATATCTTGATACATTTTCCATCTTAGACGTGTTCCCAGCAGCAGTCCATCCATCCACTGCATCCACGCATCGACTTCCATTCATTTGGGGCTCAAACTGACGAGTATGGCAAGAATCCGTCTGTAGTGATGATATGGCTTTTCCATTAAGAAGTAAGGAGCATTGTCCCCGCGGACCTCTAATTTCTAAAGTGCAAAGCATCACTCTCCTCCACAGCATATATAATAGCCTCTTTTCCCTTGTGCTGGATTTATAGCTGCCATCAGTCACTTGTCTGCACGCCAGACACCAGAGTTATGATGATTATCTTGATGCGAGTGCCCCTCCACTTCCTTATTCCTTCATCCTCCTGCCTGGACGAGCAACACATGGATCAAACCTGCCTTTGCAGCACCATCTGGTGACCACTGCTGTGATTCAGGAAGCCTTCTCGCAGATGAATGAGGGAAAAGAAATTCAACCCCTACCCATGTTTTTGCTCCCTTTCTGTAATACCATTCTGATCCTCTGGATGGTGTCTCAATCCTGTGTCCTTCCTCCTCAATGATGGTCTGGGGGATTTTATAACCTGCACACAGGCAACCAACATGAGAATTCTTGGACTTTTCTGCTTCATTATTGGCACAGTTGCTACTAAAACTATTATTCCTTGCTAAATATGGATGAAGTCCTCCTTGAGGGATTTGTGTTGGCCCTCGCGTGGCCCCTGTTTTTATTTCACCTCCACCCAAAGCTCTGATTAAAGCTACTGAGCAGGTTCATTTTGCTACAATATGAGGCACAAATGTGTACAGTTAATTAACATTGTTAGGAAAGATACTCCATACTGTTTTCCTTATATTTGTCTTTTGTCTTTTTTCTTTTGTTTTAAGACTGTACGTGGTACAAAAAGAAAATTAGTTCAGACATTAAAGGTTGCAAAACATTTGAATTTCCTGTGATGTTTTATTCTTGAAATATTAAGGATTTCCACCAATGACCCACTAAACATGTAAAATAACTGTCCTATTTTGTGTATAAAACATTTATTAAATGGCTAAAGAATTCATAGCTCTTCAAATTCAAGCATGTTCACTGTTTCAATTCCCTATTTCACATTGCATTCGGAAAGCTACCAGCTGAGGGATGACACTTACGTAGCCGACCCTGACCTCTGACCTCTCTGAGAGGGGGAGATGAGAACAGGGTTCATTCATATGACGACTGATAAAGTATGATATTATTTAAGCAACTGATGCTGGCAGACTCTGAAACTGTGGCAGTGATTTTTGATTTTTGTTGTTGTGCAAATGTGTTGTTTCCTCCTAGTAAAGTGGTATTATTTCATTAAATGCCCTGAAAACCCATTTCTTCAATCAGCTTCTTACCACGAGCGATGTGGTCCTACATTAACAGAACACTGTGTGCATGTTTTTTGTCTGTGCTTTTCTCACTGGTTTGAAGTGGGCAGGGCTTAATTAGAAAAAGGTGATGTCATGTACCTCTGAGCACCAATCAGGATTTAGCAACGCCTGAATCAAAATGTGATGAGAGTTATGGGGTTGTTTGCCTATGTTGCCGGGCCACTGTCCATCGAGTCAGATCAAACCATGTCCACACACAGTCCTGATGAAGCAGATCTGCTGAAGTTTTGCTTGTTCAACTCTTCATAAATCTTACATAAGAATGTTATTTTTCCCAAACATTAACACAACATTTTGCTTATTATATATACATATTCATAGAATTATAATGTTATAAAGAAATGCTAAAATAAAGTTAGAGGGACATGGAATGAGCTGCTGGTTGAAACAATATTTTGACATGATGTCTTTTGTGTCACTCAGAGATCATTTATGGGTGTTTGAAAGTACTACAATTAAAGAGTGTAAGAGATAATGTTAAAAGGGCATTGTAATTATAGAGCACAGCTGTTATTATTAGATTACATAAAGTTAGGTGTACCACTGCTAACCTAATAACTCATAGCATGCATGCTCTGATCATCTGTATGTGAAGGTTTTGTCCTATTCCTTCACGATATCAGAGACAGAGGCTGCTCTTATAACAATGTGATATGCTTTCATCTTTATTTTCAGCAAGATAAAATTAGCATTGCTTGGCCTTCCTTGTAACACTGGGCACAAAGAACCCTAAAAATAAAAAAAGAAGGTTAAGGCTAAGACTGTTTTGATTCTGTTCTTAGAAAACAGACCAAAAAAACCCCTTTCTGTCCTGTGCTAAAGGCTACATCGTGATTGACTTATCAGAGAGAAAGCACTGAATTAGGTTTTGGATTTGGGTTCATTTGCATAATTTGTCCAAGATGATGTGGTAAATGAATACGTTGGCGAACATTCACTGCATTATCAGCAAAATATATTTAACATTTCCAAAGTAAATATACTAGTTCTGCAAAAAATGTCCCCTGATTGATACATTATTATACATTACATTATTACATTATTAATGATGCATTAATGCACATGTAGCATTTGTAGTGGGTCATATAGTAGTTAGTTTTAAGCACTTTATATACAGTTTGGTAAGCTTATGATAAGCTTATCATAGTTTATTTTATGTAAATATCTGAAAAGTAACTAGTAACTATTGCTAGTAGCCAATCAGAAACTACAATATTTGGTCCTGAATTGTAGTGGAGTTGAAGTATGAAGTGATATACCTCTAAATTGTGCTGAAATACTGTACTTGAGTAAATGTACTTAGTTACTTTCCACCACTGGTGCAAACCATCCATCAGGCCAACATGGTCACAGCTGAATCCAAAAAACAAAACACAGAATCATGAAAAGTATGTATCAGTATTCATCAGTATGAGCTGACATGTAGATAAAAGACTGAATGTTTATTTACTTTGCTCACTATATTTAGTTCAATCATTTCTACACTGTATGATAATGCTCTAATCAACGCACGTATGATGGCTGCGAATTATTACAAATGTGTGTTCAAGCTCTCAAATTGCAGTCATAAGTGTCACACCATTTCTGGTTTGCCTTTGTACAAATACTAAATGCTCTCGTTTGAGCTCTTGAGCTTAAAGTGTATTTTAACAAACCTGAATCCAAATGAATGATGTGCAGTGCCAACTCAACGGCAAAGATGTGACTGTGCAGAAATGATACAAGGAACAAATAAACCTACACTGAGCTGTTAGATTGTTGTTCCAAGGATCTTAAATCTGAGAATACCCTTTCTGCTAGATATGATTTACTCCAGAAACGTATTTTGTGCAGTGACTGGAGACATAACAGTGGAGACAATGAAGCCTCTGATTTGAATAGTGATTGTGATTCATGACTTTACTGAGCTGGCTTCAGGGGAAATAAACATGAGTTGTAAACTATTCTTCATTTTGCAGAGACCTCCTGGGTCATGGTTAAAGAGCCTTTGCAGTTGGGCCACGTTTCAGGACTGTCTCTCATTTAAACTGTGGTTCTTTAGGCAGATACACAAAGAGCCGCAGCAGTAATACACATATTGGTTCTAGTCTCTAGCTTACTGTCTCTACAATTGATCACGAATGCAAAAAAAGCTGCCTCATTACCACTCGCAGAATTACATTTCATGGTGAAGAGCTAGACTAAATAACTGCCTCAATGCAGCCAGATTCACAAGAGCCCCCTCATTTCAGAGAATGCAGCTATTCACACAACATCTCCCCCAGCTTACACTGCAAAAAGCCACCTCGTAGCGTCTCTCATCACTCTAATTTCCCTGGGGCCTTTATGTATGAGGAAGTTTTTAGAGATGGGTACAAGCTCCACACATACAGTACACCAATCCAAACACTTCTGCTGCCATCGTTTGCTTCCTCACATTTCTGCACTATGTCTGTGATAAGAGGCCTGTGCTTTCCTACCATTTGGCATTCCCAGCTGCAGCCTCAGTTTGTCATATTGGTTATGATGGCAAGTCACTCGGAGTGCACTCTGTGCTTGCTCTCTTTACGAAGGACACACACCATTTAAAATAGCGCATAAACCTGTCATTCTCTCTTGAGACCTGCTCTTGGTAGGCAGATGCATTATTTGTGGCAGTTTTTGCACCCTAGGACTTGGGTGGGCCTCCATATTTTGTCCTGTTAGACTGCATATGGCACTCTAATCAGCTAAAGGGGTACATGATTTACATTCACTGTCAGTTCTCTCCTTCTGTATCACCGTTCCAGACATGGCCAAGGTCACTTTGCACCCGAATCCAACAGATAGTCTGTCCAGTCTTTCTTATGAGGCATTGGCTGTGAACATTAAGGACTATTCTATTTTGCCCTTTGTCCCTAAAGGAGAAAAGAGCCTCCAAGTCGTCTATGTTTATGACGTGTATGACATATCCACTGTATATACGTGTCATACCAGGGAGTCAGTATACATATGCAACCACATATTTACCTACAGTACAAACCCTGGGCAAGACAAGCCACTTTAAAGCATTCCTCACATTGTGCTGATATTTATCAGCACAGCAGACTGTTACAAATGTGAGCACTGTAATCAGAGATATTAGTTAAAGTTATTGCCACAGCTGAGGAACATCTACAGCTAAAGAGAAGCCACACCACGAGCAAGACACTCTGAAGTATAGATTATATGTCATAGATGTAAATAATATACAGATGAAATCTGCTACACCATGAAAGTTGTATGTGACATGAACTGGGGCCAGTTTCACAAAAATAAAGACTTATTTCAAGCCTAAAAAGTTAGCCACCTTACCCCCAGGCTAACTCAGAACTAAGAGCTATATTTCCATGGTAACAATCACTGACACCTGCTGACCAGTGGGACCAAATGACAAAGAGAGGAAAACATGGCTCATCATTTGTGGTTTGCTAATGATGTTGTGGAGTGAGTAAGGAGAAGGGAAAGAGTTTTTAGAGAGTGCAGTAACCTGTTGGAAATACCCAGCAGTGTCAGTGAGGACATTCCTTTTCATTTGACTGACAATTTAACAGATGTACTGAGTCCTACCACATTAAGAAGCCACAGCATCTCAGCTCTGCTGCAGGTCTGCACTGGCTGAGATTTTATGCTCCTGGAGTGTTTTTTTGTGTTGTTACACTCATCGATGATTTTTTTCCCCAGTAAAATGTCCTTGTAACTGTTGAATTCTTCCAGAAGGCAAACATTTTCTGCTCGATTGAATGGAGCTAAACCGTTTGAAGCAAAATTCATGGTAAATTAGTTTTACTTAAGATAGTCAAGAACTAGACAGCTTTGTGTGAATTTAGATGTCTATCTGAAGTCTGACTCGTACTTAGATTTATGCAACTGTCAAAGCCTATCTTTGTGAAACTGGATCCTAGACACACCATTTCTAAGTGCACATATTCGCATCAGTTAAGAGGTTCACCAGAGTTAACTAAAAACAATTAGCCAAAACCACCGGTTCAATGGCAATACACTGCCTGCTTCTAGTTTTGTATCCTCCGTGAATCCTTTCATGGTGTGAAAATCCATTTCTCTCACTTTTCGGGCACAAAGCATGTGTGTAGAGACATTGTGCTCATCTCCAGGTAGATGTTATGTGTTGCATTAAATTGGATGTTCACTCAAGCAGGTGGTTAACAAGCAAAACAAATCGGACTGCGACTGACTAATTACTTTCACTAGTGACCATTTTGCCCATTTTTTTCTCAATGAATCTATTAATCATTTATGAAACATCAGAGAACAGGGAAAACATTCAAAAGTTCCCAGAGACAAAGGTCTTCAAATGTCCTATTTTATCCTACAAACAGTCCAAATCCCAAAGACATTCAGTTTGCAATGATACTTTTGCTTGAAAAATTCCTGAAATGGTTATCAATTATCAAAATATGCAGATTAAAAATGCAGATTAATTTTCTAACAATAAACTACTTGGTTATATGGAATGACAGCATGGTATAGAAATCTCTCTGTGAAAGTGAAATCAAAGTTAGTCCATGAAAATCACAGATCAGAAAGATCATCAGTCTTCGGTCTCTTTATGAACAATGTGTACCACAACATGCCAGAAGTATTCTGAATGATCCTTCTCATATCTTGTATTTACAATATGAACTGTTACCTTCTGGCAGAAGATATAGAGTTCCACACTGTAAACTAAAACGGTTTAAGAACTCATTTGTGCCTGTTTCAGTCAAAGTTCTGTCTACAATGAGGTCACATGTAGAAGTCGCAGGGTTTGTGCAATACGACATTTATGCTGTGGGTTGTGGTAGATGTCATATGTTAGATGAGGTAGATGTTATATATTACTCACGTTACTCATGTTTT
>NTHP01000101.1:2619009-2654247 GCA_003416845.1 Oplegnathus fasciatus
TCGTCATTTTGACTTGTCATAGTAGGAAAAGCACAGGTGTTATTAATACCATCAATGATGGCTCAATTCTATTCAACTGTCCAAGTAAATCATCATTAATTTGATTATTCAGACCTGTGCTTTTCTTACTGTGACATTTCAAAATGTCTTCAGTGAAAAAGGCCACCGTCTTCAGGGTAAAGTATTAGTGAATGTATCATAGCACAGAGCAGAGCACAAGAATATCCATCACACCGCTGTCTCAAAAATGGGAGACAGATGGCACAAAAAGTTGCCGTCACATCAGCTGTCCAAAAAAGAGAGGGAGCAGAGTACACAAAAGCAGTTTCCCTAATTCATTTTGGATGTTAGGTGCTGATAGCAAAAACAATTACTGTAGCTATAGGCAGTGATTTCACCGAGTGCTCTGGTGGTACAAGAGCACAAATAACACAGCGACAGACCCAGAATGCCGCCACAGATTAAAGTGAACCAATGAAAAAGTCCCCAAGGGAACAGGACAGGCCAATCAACCTGAGTGGACGCCGTACTATGATGAGTGAGAGCTTTACAGTCAGTAAAAGAAAAACTCACCTCTCCATTATATGCTGTGTTAAAAGCAGAAAGACTCCGGGTCATGTGAACATAGAATATCAACATAATACAGGACTGGGAAAAGGGGTAGACGAGTTGTAGCAGAAAAATACCAGTGAAAGGAGGGTGCACACACACACACACACACACACACACACACACACACACACACACACACACTAAAATACCTTCAGCTTTGCCGCTTTGCAGTGCTTTGCCATCACAGCTTAGTATTAAAGCTGCACCAGCACACGATTAAATTATCATGTGTGTTGGGCTCCTGCACGATCATTGAGGGTTGTGATACTGTAATAAAGAGCAAAAAAGGAACAGGATGAGGAAGGAAAAGGGAGACGTATGAAGAAGTAGAAGAAGCTTCTGTACTGTAGTGTGAGAAGGAAAAATAGGCCAAGGCTAATCCCCAACATTACAGCTCAGCATACGATTAGGGGGTGCTGGAGTAATTGCATAACCAAGTATGCCATTAAGTCATAAAAATAATATTATTTTCCTGATTTAACCTTCCTCATTCTATGTTTCTTACATCTACAGTACAGACCTGTAAATCTTTAAACACGGTGAAATCTTGAGCTTACGTGTACCCCTGAAACTAACTCTTTAAGCACTGAAGGCAGAATATTCATGTTTTGGTGGGTGACTAAAACCTGGACAAAGTCTTATAGCTCAAATCAAATCAAACATTATTTGATACATAGCCTTTCATGAAAGATTGCAATACAAAGTGTCTAAAAACTCAAAAAGAAGTATAACTTGAATAAAAAGAGCAAGTGTACAAACATGAGATGGCAGAAAATCACAGATGGGGGACAGCACATATAAAGAAGAATTAATAGTGACACTTTATATTATGATATACAGTGTCATTTCATTGAATCAGGTACCAATAAACTATTTACCAGTTCCTACTGGTACTTAAATGTATGTACAGTGGAAGAAAACAAGACTACGGGGAACTCCCATGATCCCGATTTGAAAGTGTACTTTTGTTGAGTGGTTCCCTAACAGTGTAGCTGCTTTTGACTTATCTGAGTCGTTTGTCTTAGTGTTAATAGTGGAATTTATTAAGCTGTAACTGCCAGCGATGTAGACTTTGCCGTCATGTTGGCACTGATTTTTTCCTTGAGTTCTTTTCACCATGCGAGAGATGTCTTCGCTGTCAGAAATTCCTGATCTCTCTGACTCAGAAATACAACCCAGAGGCAGACGTGAACGTTTTTTCCCCCCTACTCGGTTCCTCATAAATACAGTTTGAACGACACCCAGCACTGTGAAGCTAGCATGGCTATAGATTCTTAGTCTTGTTAAAAAAGTGCATGTGTGACTTTAAAGACTGTCAAATCTCATTACTGTTACAGAAAAAAAATGTGCAATATCCCTTGTATTTTCCTGTCATCACACTTGTGTTAACTGAATTAAATCCCTAATTGAAATTTATCAATATTGATCGTTGCCATAGATTTTTGCTGTAATGCATCTGATGGAAATTCTTCACAGCATCACTGTTTACTTTCAGCAAAAACAAGCCCCTCTCCGGAGTTCAGCTGTTGGCAAGCGGAGGGGTTGTTCCAGTTAGATAAAAAGAAATGCCCAACATATATTCTTACAATCAGCTGTGATAAAAACATTTGGCAGGTGCTTCGGTAATACTGCTGGGAGAGTCGTGCACACCCAGCTGGGCCTCATCCAGTGTTGTGATGTAAACTATGAGGGGTTTTTTTTTTTTTTAAAAAGGAAAAAACACTTGACGTGATCATGTTGCAGATACAAGGTGTGGTGTCGAAATCAGATTTTGAGCAGCCTCTTTCTGCCTTATCAAGCTGTGCTCACTGTTCCTGGGAAAACACCAGGCGGTGGTTGGACTCCAGATGAGCAAGTCAGTGCTCAACAGCTCCACAGTTCTTATTGGAAAGTAGTAAATATTTTAGTGCGGAGAGTCCATGCCATGTGTTATCAACACCACTGTATCTCCTAAATTTTGTTCTAATGCAAGTATTCTGCGTTTGCATCCCGTCTCACTCATGATCAGCTTACTTCTTCTTTCCCCTCACCTTAACCAAGATGTAGTTTCCCAATCTTCCAGCGATTTTACACATCAAAGTCTGTACTGCATATGTGAAAAAAGTTGTATGAAGCCTTTTGTGGCTACAGAGGGAGCTGCGTGAACCCAAATCTCTGACCGAAACTGTCAGCGGTCGAGCTGCACTGTGAGTAATGTAGGCGCCAGGTTTTTGAGGAAGAAGAATGGATGGGATAAAAAAGACGATATCTCTGCTGCATCCTGACTGTCCATCGTGAATCCGACAATGTTATAGGAGTGTACATGTAATGCTAAATCAGTAGTGTCCATGAGTTTTTGGAATAAGCAATTGAAAAATGTTGGCAGTGCACATGTTGTAGTTCAATATCAACTTTCTCGCTGATGTGAAGAAAACTGTAAACCAAGCGAAGAAAATAGTTGCATGAATATGATTCATATGAGATAAAGTTGCCATTACTGACCAGTAAACATCTGTTGGTAATTATCACTGACTATTAGTGCTTTATTCTCATTTGCTGATAGCCATCCTTTACCACAACCTAGAAGAAATGTAAATGTCCAACCACCCCAGTTGGCCCCCTAATCTCTGACTGAAGATTTTGCTCTAGCAAAGTCGACACAGAAGACAAGATGAAACAAAATTACTGATCATCAAAGTCACTTTAAGGAGAAGAACTGAGGAGGAACTTAAACTTAACACTGGACTTTATAGCACCCTGGGGTCTCCACCTATAGTAGATCTGAGGTTGCAAACAGGCTCATGAGGAATTAAAAGGTTTGGAAACTAGTGTAGTGAGGCTTACATAGGCATGATATGATCTTGACTCTATTGGTTGATTAAAAGCACAGGGGCTGCATGTTGTGCTAATTGCAGAGGGTGGAGTGAATTCTGGCTGAGAGTGGAGTAGAGGGTGAACTAATCAACTAATCTAGACGAGAAGAGATGAAAGCAAGGATAGCTTTCTTGAGGTCAGCAAGGGATAATAAAGGAGAAAGAGAAAGACTGAACCACCCTCTTCACTTGATCATTAAAACAGAGATTGGAATGGGTGTCCTGGTGGCTTAGCTCACTAAAGCGTGTACCATGAAAGCAGCATCCCTGCCTGGGACCACTGTTGCATGGCAACTTCCTTTCTCTCTCAACCCACTCTGGCACTTTAAGCTATAAAATACAGCAAAATAATGTCCAAAATTGTTGTTGGAAAAATCAAACAGCTTCAAGTGCAGCAGGTATGCCAAAAAACCACAATCGCCTTCTAACCTACCGACCAATTTTGTTATAATTCATTGTTAATAATTAAAATAGTCATTCAAAATGTGCATCCAGAGGTACATTACTGTGGTCCAGAATTACAGACAGCTCCCTGGTAGGCGTGAGCACTCTCAGCCAATGGTAATAAGCACTTGCAGCTAACAATCCACGCACACCATCAAAATTTATATCTTACCACACTAACCGTGCTGCTGTTTGTGGCAGGATCTGACAAGCTCTCACAATTTATACGCTGTTCCACCATCTGCACTGCTGTGGAAGCATCACCGACAAGGTTAGTGCACTCATGTTGTCAGATGAAATGCACTGCAACATGTCAGCTCTTACTCTGAACAAGAGAAAGATTATGTTGAGGCTATACTATAGGAGTGGGACAGTGATTCTGTTATATTTATCCATTTACATCTATCCGTCCATCTGTCGTCCATCCATCAGGCAAATTTTAACTTACTTACTTGTGTGGGGGGAAGGGGTTCTTCAGACAATATTTCCATACATTCACACTTTTATTTTTTACTTTACATATTTCATCCTGTAATAAACAGTAATGATGTTTCTGAGCATACTGCATCCTCTGGGTTTTACTTATGGCCCCTAAGCAGCTCAACTGGAACAGCTATAAAATGCTCAGCTCAATCCACATACAAAGTAGATGCGCTCTGACGTCCATCACTTGCTGTAATTCAAAAAAATATGCTTCAACTTTATCAAATGTATCAGTTCACACTGACTCCAAGACACTCGTCACCCCAGGACCCACAATGTTTTTTTACGCTTCAAGTCCATTTTTTCTTCTGGTGAGCTTAATGAAGAGTGAATGAAGGCTTCCTGAGTCACAATGAGTTTTTGGTTTCACTGTAGGCAAAATCAATTAATCGATAAATAAAAACATTGCTGATATCATCCTGTTTAATCCTCATGTAACATACTTGAAAACGATTTTTATCCAGTAAATTTCTAAATGTCAGCCAGCCATATAATGAAGACAGTTTGGACGGCTGCTGTCCTTTCAGCCGCTTACATCTTGCTTTTGATGTGGATTCCCAGTAAGAGTCTACAGCCATGCTAGCAGCTCTGTAAGGCTGTACGTATAGGTAAGCTGAGCTAAATGCTAATATCAGCTTGATAAAAATCCTCATAATGACAAATGCTAATGTGTTTAGCTGGTATAATGTTTATCACATTCACCATCTTATTTTCACATGCCAATATTTGCTAATTACTCCTGAACACAAAGTAGAGCTGATGGGAATGCCATTAGTTTTAGTTAGTATTTGGTCATAAACCAAAATACTGGACAAATCAATATTTTGACCTGATGATGCCGCTAGATGAAACGTCAGAGCATCACCACAGTTATTACAATTCATCCTGAGGGGAACATGAACTTCTGTATTTCATGGCAATCCATCCAATGGTTGTTGAGCTGTTTCAGTCTGGACCATCCATGAGGCTGAAATCTGTGACCTGAAAATAACAGCATGGTAACCAATACCACCTGATTATAATTACAGCAATTGCGGCCTGTCATTTGCAACCTGTTATTTTGAAACAAAACCGTGGTCACAGATTTTTTTTTCTAAGTGAACCTAAACTACACCAACAATAGTAGCGAGCAGCGAATTGCATTTGGATTGACAGCATAGGTGCTGCCCAAGTGTCCAAATGTGGGAGGTGTCAGCAGCAAACCAGATGGAGCCACCGCCTCAAAGTCATTTTCTACTGTATGGGAAGCAGAAAGGACCACACCATGACAATACCACAGGCAGCAGAAATAAGCATCTCTACAGAACCTGGTAGACGTGGAAGACATTACTGGCAAGAATCAGCCATTCTTCAATTTCTGTTTTTTTGCTCACCAAATAATGCTGTTTCCAGTGTGGGGTTAATAGGACCAGTCTTGACTGCATGACTGCATGCCACAGGAAAAAGTCCCCACTGTGATACCTCTAGAGTGTTTCTCATCCCCTCCTCCACACATATTTTCCAGGAAAATCTGATCATTAGTAGTGGATGTCTTCGAGGTTCCAGTCTGCATTTCTCACCTTGACATTACAGCTCCATGGCCCCAGTGTAGGGGATTACATTTATAGCTCACTACAGTAGTCCTCTCCCACTCTGTGCCCAGAGCAAACAGGGGGTTATTTTGTTCAATTTGAAATGTGTTATTCAAAATAGTGTCCTGCAGTGTGATGGCACAGCCACCTCATTATCAAAATATTCATTTATCAAATTCAGAGGACAGAGAGTCCTTAAATGTCAGTCCATGTGTACAGTATCAACTGAGTAACTGTGAAAACCTGACACTGTTTTCTGGTAATTGTCCCTTGTGGGAGCGTATGAAGAGGAATAATGGTTCCAGCGCGCTTTGTTGGATCCAGACAGTGTTATTAGCTACCAGCTCTCTACTCAGTAAACAGAACATATCCATGCTGAGAAGTACTACAATCAGAGAAATTAAAACATTGTGATCTACTAAAACAAAAGAAGTCCACAGATCGGAACACAAAAATTCCAGCAACATCATGAGGCTTTGTATAATTTAGCAGCTTTTTTATCCACTTCTTTTAGTGGACCTGTAAACATAGAAATCTCTTTCATGTTGGGCAGTGGACCTACACGTAATAAAAGACTACCTGACACTTAGGAGATCTTTAAGAACATATTGGAGTAATAGCTCGACATTTTGGGAAACATGCTTATTTGCTTTCTTGCCAAAAGAAGATACATCTATCATCTTTCTGGTAAATATGAAGCTACAACCAGCGTGCTAACTTAGCTTAGCACAAATACTGGAAACAGTGGGAAACAGCTAGCCTGGCTCTGTCCAAATGTAACAAAATCTGCCTACCAGCACTTCTAAAGCTCACTACTTAACACACTGTATCTTGTGTGTTTAATCCGTACAAAAACGACATTTCCAGTCTTTGTGCTAAGCTAAATTAGCCAGTTGCTGGTGGTACAGTAGCTTCATACTCAGCATACAGACATGAGTGGTATCAAGCTTCTCATCTAACTCTCAGCAAGAAAGCAAATAAGTATATTTCCCCAAATTTCCTTTGATATCCAGTTTCCAGTTTATTAGGTACACCCGTACAATTTTATGTAATCCAATACAGTAGTGCTACATTAAATCTTGGCTTTGTGAAGCTTGTACTCACTGCTGAAACTAACAGAAAATGAGATTGATTAGATGAATCATCTGTTATTTATCAAGCAAAAATGCCAAACATCACTGACTACAGCGTTTCAAATGTGAGGATCTGCTGCTTTTGTCTGTTTTATAACATTGTAAACAACAATCTTTGGGTTTTTAACTGCTGGCTGGACAAAACAAGTCACATTTTATAGACTACAGGATTCATAGAAGAACAATAAACAAATGAATCCAAAATGAAAAAAAAAAGTATATTAAAAACACCTCTCGATTAGACTCGGAAACAGGAAACAGGTGCCAAACACCGGGGTGCAGGAGAATTATCTTGAGTGACAACAACCACTGTTCACAAGTGTAACTCTGCTTTCTGCCCTGATAGAAACCACAGGATGACTAAGACCTACCACAGAGTTGCTTTTGTTGATTTAATATGCTTCACTGGAAGCCTTGCTGCCGTCTTGACTGCACATGGACACGCTAGCTACTGTCAAACCTACGCATACATCTGCGACACACATATACATTTCTCAAAACCAGCACTTGTTTGTGATCTTGTGTGTGTGCTAAAAAAAATTGTGGCCAGCATTACGCAAAACTTGTCCTTTAGGATGTACCGGGGCCGTGCTGATGTGCTTTGAGTTGTGACATTTGAACTGGGGCTTAAAGTCACACAAAGTCCTCGGTGTAGATTATTGCACTGTGTGCTTTGACAGGTCCAACACATTCGGGAGGCTGCTGAAGACTTAAGGTGATTGTAGACATGAGGCGATATTGGTCCATTGATCACGCGGAGCATCCCAGGGCTGACGAGATAATTGCTTCAGAGCCTTTCATTACCATACCACCTTCAGTGATCGTAAAGGTCATGACCCTTATTGTCAGCTTCTTTCTGCCACCGTGTTGATCAATTCCAGTCATCAGATATGTTTTATTGATCGTCAGAAAATGGGATATAATCAATCATGTTTTAATTTCTTAGGAATCAAAGATCCAGTGGTGATTTATGTTAACCTTATCATACTGAATAAAAACCAGAATCAGCTTCCAGCCACGCCTATAAATAGAGGGGGGTGGAGTGGATCAGATTAAAATGGCCGGTTTAGACTTTCAGTAAATGCATTTTATGAACCACAACCTGCTGTTACTGTATATGATAAATTACTGGAAGCCACCTATCCCTTGGGATGTATCTTCCAACTTTGGGTCTCAGATACAGTGCAGTCGTTTCTTGTCCACCACAGCCACTCACTGCTGTTTTTTATCTGCTTCTGAAGATGCCTTTGGCTGTTGATGAAAGTCCCGGCCACGTTTTTTTCAAGCTGTAAACTGTTCACTGTTCAGCCTTGGCTGCAGGCTCAGGGTGTTTCCACTGTATTTATGCTTCTTACTTCCATATGCCTAATGTAAAGCATTTACTGCATCTTCCTATAGCACAGCGAGCTCGCCAAATTAAACACAAAGCTGAATGATGGACCTTTGTAGAAGGTCAGGTCTTACAGGCTAGTGTTTGTTTTCTTTGGCACGACAGCAAGTTGATTTTTGTATGCTTGCAATTCCCACTCTCTTGTGTACCCAGGCTGACCGAACTTGTGCCTACTCAATAATTCTTTCTTATTTTCTTGCCACCTAAAACGCCATAATGATGTATGGTTGTCTCTCATAACCCATCAATAATTAATTTCTGTTGGTTTACTTTGAATTACTACTTCCATGCACTGCAGCAAATGGTTATGCTGCCTGTGCCAATTGTATCTACAGAAAGACTAACTTTGCATCCCCTTGGGCTATATCGCACGTGCTGCTGTGTCTTTCCTCTTTCTCGATAAGCTTCATTTTCTGAATTCATCACATTTCCCCACTTAACATGGGAAACCTTGTCTACAACAAGGGATTTACAAAAAGATATTTTACGAAGTTGTTAAATAAAAACTTTCCTTTCAGTAGCCTCACCAGTGGAACATCAGATTGGAAGGAAGTAACACATTTTGTGCAAATAAAATTTTATGTGCACATTATATAGATAATATAGACATGCAAGGCTGTTGCATAGTTATATTATGTTTCATTTGTTTAATAACAGTAATTTGTGCAAATTAAAGGGTGATTTGGGCTCACAGCTTAATTCAAGGATCTAAAGTTGTTATGTCTGTATGACTGCTGCGGAAAATGTTCCCTGGCACAAGTCATTCTTTCGGGTATTCTCCACCCCGAAAATCTTGACAGCATAGTTTCTGCTTCATAAAACCCACATCACAACTGCAAACTCTTTGAAGCCTACAGAGCTGACTGGCAGGCAGGTTCTTTTTCAGTGATGCTACATGTAGCTCAAACCGCCGGGGCCTGTCTGAAGATGTACATCTAAGAAATGGATACTATGTGAACTTTTCTTTTACTTGATGAAGGATCAAACCTTATGTTAAAGAAAGATAGGTATTAAACATGCTCAACATCACTATCTTTCTTTAAGAAAGCTGTGTGGAAACCTATACACAGCCAGCATGTGCCTTTATTGAGAAAGAAGATGTTGAGACAAAAGTACAAAATACATTTTGACATACCAGAGGCCTTATGTTACATAACTCAGTGGTATAATGTGTGCACCTTGCACAATTGTCTCACGGGACCTTTGCTGCATGTCATCCTCCTAATCCGTCCTGCTTTAATCTGTGTAATGGGGACAAAAACACTGATTAAAAAATAAACAATAAGCATGAATTTAAAATCTTTTTCCATCACCCAGCTACTCTATAATCACATTATTAGAATATGAGAAATATGTCTCATAATTCTCTTGTGGATTACAAAAGAGGCATTTATAATGTAGCTCTCCCTCCAACATTATTAGAATTTCATGAGCACTGTCAATAGTATTCATCATTGTATTACTATTACTATTGCATTCTTACAGAGCCAAGCTTTCGCTGAATTTCTTTCCTTTAATATTAACATTAATTGTGAATTATTCATTACGTCCTTATTTTCTATTGAACTTCAGCAGCTTAAATACAGCTGAGATTGATGGAACTACACTGAAAGAGTTCTGGGTTAAAACTACAGCATTGTACAGTTACATCCCCAAGGAGTCCTATTCCAAAGTTTCAAGAGTTTGTGCTTGTAGTGAGGAAAATTCTTGGTTACTATGCTTTCTGAGAATTTCAATGTAATATTTCAAATACAATATTAAGTTATTGTAGTAAAGATAATAGATGTCCACGATCCATCATCTCACCGTGAGTTCTTCCGCACAGATTTATTCACTTTCGATGTTGAACTAGATTTGTTTTTGGCTTTGGGCACATCCCCCAATCACATCTTTTGACCATCTACAAAGAGTCTTTATAGTTTGTAAAACTACTATGTGGGCACTCACCAGCTGAGACATTCGAGTGGAAAGATGACCACATTTTTCCAGGTCTGTCGTTGCTCATGCTTAGCATTGATCGGTGAATTGAGGGAACGGGGTGGTACTTAGGATCAGTCGATTCAGAGTGATACAGTCAAAGTGGCGACATCTCCATTGACTCTATCAGTTTTTTTGGCAATGGCGGACCACTGACACGTCAAATAGTTCCAAACATGGTGCTGATTTGAGTATTGATCAGTAGTGAACACACTGATGTGGGTTATCTAAAATAGAATGAGCGTTTATGGCTATTTACAGGCCATGTGGTAGATGACTTATTATAAAGTATGTAGAACGTGATTGTTTTTAATAAATTAACCCTTATTTTGCCAGACAGTTTTGGAAGAAGTCTTCTTACATTAAACAGTGGGAAAAAAAGAGTGTTTGCATGTGTTAGTTTTCAGGTATTTCATTAGCATAAAGAGCTCCTAATTGACAGCGAACACAAAAAGAGTTTTCCAAATTATTCTACTGTCACAATAGCAGTCTTCAGAGACTGCTCAGTCATTTGAGTCAGTAGTTTTTTCTTTTAATCATATTCAGCAGTGAACATCCAGACCGCTCTCAAAGTGTTGGTGCTTCCTCCTGCAGCTCAGACACCAGTGGTGGACTGCAAGAGGCTGATGCAAGGACAAGACTGACCTCAGTTTATTAAAGCTTCAATTTATTTCTTCTTGGTAAGGAACTGAACAGGTGTTCTGGTGGATGTGAAAATGAAACAGGAAACATTATCTTTATACCAACAGCCAAGTAACGTATGGTATTTAATGCTTTATTGAAAAAATGTGGCGAGTAGATCAATAAAATATGCTTGTATGACATTACAACATTAAGAATAACAGTATAGCAGTATAGTAGTCATCTCTGTGTACATAAGTTATTCAGAATAATTACAGTTTCACCCAGTATACTCCTGTTATAATGGACTGCCCCAGCATAAACATAATGACGTATACTTGAGTGAATTTGGCTGCTCATATGATTGCATAACTGCATAATTTAATAAAATATACACATTCATGTATATGCACACACATAAAGGAGAATGTATGTCTTTTTTGTTAAGTGAATTAGCTCATATTAAGCCTCACAGTTATTACATCATGTTAGAAAAGTTGTGCTTTGTGAAATAAACAGCACAGATATACAACAGGGAACTTAAGTCAGTCTGATCCAGTAGCACAAACCTGTGCAATCTCCAGAGAACTATTTTTTGAGAGCAAATGTAAACTTCTGTTATGTGCTCGACAGCAAAACAGGCTACAACACACTTCTGGGACAAGCAGTGCTAACCTGGTCTCTAGAGATCCGCTGCATATATACATTTGGGAACGACTGTGGAGGGGTTTCAGTTTAAATATGTTCTTGGCCTTCATTTCAGCCATCTAATCAAGGACCGATTAAGGACCGGAATACTGAGAGAATGCAATGAGCTTCAATTAACGAGGTGATGGGATAGAAAACCAGCAGTGCCCCGAGTGCCAGGAACC
This sequence comes from Oplegnathus fasciatus, assembly GCA_003416845.1. Taxonomy (NCBI): domain Eukaryota; kingdom Metazoa; phylum Chordata; class Actinopteri; order Centrarchiformes; family Oplegnathidae; genus Oplegnathus; species Oplegnathus fasciatus. Next base: position 2,630,965 of record NTHP01000101.1, read on the forward strand.
AGGATTGAGAGGCATCGTTGTAGAGCGACGTGTTTGGCCTCGAGTCCTCAGAGCAGCTACACATCTTGTGTGTGAGTCCCATCTGGGATTATTTTGAGCTAAATGGTCTGAAATCAGATTGCTGCTGAGTCTTTGAGGGGATTTCATTTGTGCAGCATGAGACCAAGTGGTAGTCGTGGTCTCATTAATTATTTAAATATCACCCCTCCAAAATTACTAACTAAATGAAAACTAAACAAACACATAAATATGTACAAAAAGTTGGATTTACATGGCAACTGGACGCTATTATCAGTGCCCAACAAGGAGTAGTGCAACAGTCTAATACTAAGTGGGTGGAGGTTGGAATTGTGGATGGACATACTGTTTACCAACAGTCAACCTTGGCTTCCTTTACACATGATGGTGATCTTTACATAACCTTGACAACCTTGGCTCATTTTGTCACTGTGTGTACTGCAGGAGTGAAGACTCTGGGAGACAGGAAAATTGGACAGATTGATGGATGGAGGGAGGACTTGTTAACAAGCAACAATATATTTCAAAAGCAATTAGCATCAAGCTTCTTTTTTGGGGGCCGTAACAAACAGTGTTTATGAGCTGAATCCCAAAGCATTTGGTGATTAATAACATGGTTGACAATGATTTGTGTTGCTTGATTTTTATGCGACAATCACAGCACTTCCTTCATACACTGTAACTCCTGCTAAAGCAATATACAAACGTTTAAATGCAAAGTCTGGCTCTGTGGTAAATGTGCACATTTCAATCAGAAACATTCCTGTCGTGAAGCAGCGACTATTACTGCAAAAAATGTTTACGCGGTTGTATTTGGCAACACGGACTCCGCTCTCCACGGTTCTCCCTGTCAGAATCCACACAGCTCAAGATCAGATCGCCCCGGTGGTGTACTGACCAGAGCCCTGCAAACACATATCGCAGAGATGTGGAATACAAGTCATTATGTGGGACAGGCCAACAGAAACATACCACTGCGTGTGTATTTGATTTCTAGGGAACCAGAGCAGGAAGAGGCTGCACACAATGAGCAGTACCACTGAATGACAGAGGAGCTGATGGCTTAAATGAAGAGCTGACAGCTTCAATGAACTGCCCTGGCATTAAATGCTGAAAGTAATTAGCACTAATTGGGATCCGCTGATGGCTAGCTGATGTGGCGTGTATAACTTGCGTTTCCTGCCTGCACTTGCACAACGCTTTGTCTGTTTATACATTTCTCACATGTAACACAACATGTACATGACACTGTCTCATGTATAGTGATGGGATTGATTGTTCATTCATTTAAAGCAGCTACTTAGAGCTGCAACAAGGTGGCTCCACAACAGGTAGTTATTCACTGATTGATCTCATCTGACAACAAAAATGCGCCCGTGTGTAAGAATCTAACACGCTGCTTCTTCTTCATGAAAGAAAAACCATCAAGTCTTCAAATCACTGTGCATTTATTTATCAGCCCTGACAACCCTCGCACCTGTGGCTCCCACCTGGGCACACACACAACCACCAGAGCGCGGGCCCCTTGGTTGGGTTTTCAATATACCATAATGAATGTAGGAAAAACAGCAGCCTCATTTTCAGGAATACAAAATGTCGAAAAGGTCACACTCATTAGGGGCAGAGAAAAGAAGAAAGCTGGAGAAAACAAACAGCGAAAGGTTGGATATAACAATGAGATTGCTGGCCAACATGACACTCTGATACATGTGTTCACACCTCGGAGCTGCTGAGTGCAACCTTTTGGCCGGCAGCACCTCTTGAGGCTTAAGTGTCTCACTCACAGTGACCCCCAGAAGTAGTTGTTATCGAGCGATAAGAATTTCTCATTCACATCCAAACTGAACTGGATTGGGCACTGACAACCTTTGAGTCTCAAGTCCGCTTCTCAAACAATGTGACTACGAGGATTACAGTGTTTGGACCTGGAGTGTGGTAAAAATGGCGGATTCAGAGCTGATAGGGCTGAGAATAAAACAATACCAAAAGCTAATGGGTGATAAAATGATCTCAAACGATTCAAACATTTGGAATTATAAATATCTACACAACAAATCTATAAATAAACAAAACTTTTTCAGTATGCAGTTTTTTCAAAAGCCAACACATCTTTGTCCACAAGCTGGGACTAATTAACAAAAGCAGCCGAGACATGCACATATCTCAGTGTCAGTTTTTCCAGAGTTTATAATTATTAGCTGGAGGACATGATTATGCCGGCTCAAGGAATTATTGAAAGGAAGCTAACTGTAAGGCACTTGGTAAGTGTAGAAAGAGTGGAAATGGCACATTGCGCTTGATTCATAGCACCGCTCCTGCTTAGCCACATATTTTAAAGAAGGTAAGACAACTGAATAAAATGTGAAATGGGTGTAAAATGTCGTATTTGCCATATTTGCAAGTGTTACGAGTAGATTCTTACGTGCTGGGAGGTTACACATAATAACAAATAAGGACAGAGATGAAAGAAATAAGCCAGGGGGCAGCTTACACAGCAGGTGGTATTGACGATATAGGCAGAGAACCCTTTAGCTTTGGGGAGCATGGATGATTCTCACCCTAAAATAAGCACACAGGACCTACAGCCAGACACCCAGACTCTGTCTCTATTCATGGCTCACAGGCTCCTTGGCAGAGCTGGCCGGCACCTCTTCCCCTCTTCGCCCACACGAGCTCACAGCAAATCAAGTTTATTACAGCCTCTAATTACAATTACAGTCTCAAAGGGTTTCACAATGAAACAATAAATGAAAATGATAAATGAAAATGGGAACCCAACCTTAGACCCTCAGCGAGAACGAGGGGAAACCCTTCCGAGGAAACTTAATTAGGGACAAGATGCAAGAAACCTTGGGGGGGGACCTCGCAGAGAGGAATCCCGCTTTAACCTTTTCCCTTCAAGAGAAGCCATGCGATAGGTGGAGAAAGTGGTGACAGTTTAAGTACTGTATTTATGAAAAAAACAAACGTCACAGTCACATGCATTCAACAGGTTTGCTGACTTTGTCTTGCACAACTTCCTATTTTTGGCACAAATGTATCCAATAGACATGTACAGTGCTGTACTGTTTGTCATCTGCTTTGACGTCTAAATGGTTGCCCCGTTGAACTGTGTTAAAGCCATGTGAGTTTCTCAATATCAAGCTACTTTCCAAGTCATACTATGGACTATTATAAATGATGAGAAACAAAAAAGTTTCTTATAAAATAAGATCTGACTTGAAAAACAGTGAACCTATCCTTTAATTCTTTCATTGTCTGTGTTGCTAAATTCATTCCAGACTAATGGCTGCAGTTTTACCGAAGTCACCCGAAGGTTCGGGCGTCGTCTAGGCTGATATGATAACTTAAATCTCAGAGGGCTTTGTCTGTTTATTTATTTCTCATGAATGTTAAGTGTTTATTTGGTTTACCACTTGTTACAGTAGTAGATGCATGAGCATCCAGAGCACCAACATTTTCATTACCACTGACACAGTGAACACTTTAGCACAAATACTGTAAAGGTAACATTTAGCTGTAATATCGTATATTTAAGAGCACTTCAGTGTGCATGTGTTACTTCACTTGCCAACACTTCAAGTTGAAAGAGGCAACCACTGTTTTAGATTTAGAACTATTTGACCAAAAAGATACAAGAAAGCAACATGTGCTAAGGTGAAAGTAAACACATTTAGGAAAACATAGCATTTGCTATTGCACTGCACGGTTAGCAAACAAAAAAGGAGTCAGTGTGGTTCCAGATTTAGCCTTTACAATAAATCCAAAAGATATTCATGTTGCAAATTGCCTGCAGCAATTACCAAATCCGTGGAGCTGTAACATTTCATTTAAATGTGAGCTGAAATCTGACTGAGGGGTCATTCGGATGAGTTTTGTCTATTTTTGCCAGTTGTAATATATTTGATCTTGTACATTAAATATCAGAGAACAAAGACTGCTCGCAACAAACACTCACACAAACACACCTGGGAGTTGGCACAGTGCAGGGGCAGCCTTGTACTATTTGCTGCTGCATGAGCAGGGGTTAGAGGTGACATTGCATGCCTTGCACAAGGGCACCTTGAGCACATTTTGAGTTGAAGGTGAGACGTCTCATTTGTCTCTTCCCGTTGCCCAGATTTTTCCCAGCTCGTCCCCCTGATTAGACCACACCGCCCCAAGGTCACAGAGTGGGAATGATCTGCTCCCTTTTCCTACTATACTGCAATGACTCAGATGAGATTGCTATATCACTGTCAGCAGCAGCTCACAGGCTTGGCATCTCTGTCAGTCGTGGTTGGACCTTGGGCACCTGCGTCAGTGCTCGAACCGCGGAGCCCGCTGAATAAGTGGGCCCACTCACTGCTGTTTCTCGCCTGGGAGGTTGTTGTGCAATAACGCACGAGGAGGGGGGGGAAGAGTCCCTTCCAGCTGTCGAGAGCATCACTGACAAGCTGGTCGGTTAACAGTGAGCCCTCCCGTAAATCGTCCACCGCATGTCCATGTGGGCATTGATCCGCGTGACACATCACCGCCTCTAAACCAGCCCTCGGGTTCAGGGTTTGCCCCTCCTGGCCAGCACCAATCTGAGATGGGTAGAAGGAGGGGGCGGGAAGGTTAGTTTGAAGAGGGCAGAGCTTTGCGAGAGGACGCCGATTTCCCTATTATTTCACCGCTGGAAGAAAAAAAAAATCCAAACCCGGTGGACAATAACAGCTGAGGGAGAGACCAGTCGGACCAAACGTCAGAACCTCTTCAACTCCAAGGAAACCCAGTCGGGAGAGAGAAGAAACAGCCAGAACACAACCCTTACAGCTGCTGGTGAGGTGCTTATGTTTTTTGGGTTTTTTTTAAATGCTAGTCATTACCTATGGTGTGTTTCATGTAACGTGATTTGTTGGGTTTCGCACATGTCGCTGCCAGGATAATAGCCGGAGATGGTTGCAAATGCGCTCAGTGGTAATGTTTCATTCACATGCAACAACTGCTGTTTGTGTAGCTACCGCAGTATAATTGATGGTTTAACAGGTCTCCCTGCGTGCTGAAGTGGAGATGGTGCTGATGCGAGGATGCGGCGCTGCATGCTACACTGTTGCCTGGCGTGATAAAGGTCCGCTCGGGGTGTTGAAAGTGTTGTTCGGGCAGTGTAAGCAACAAATGTGTTGGGGTTTTTTTGTTGTTGTTTTATTTGAGGGGTTGCAGGTTGAGACAATGGCGGTGTTTAATGCTTTTCTCCAGCTTGACTCGACTTCTCAGGACAGTCAGATGGCAACACAATGCGACACTACACTGTGCGGCTCGAGCGATAATTGTTACTTTCCGCTAATGGGCAATTAAACAACGGCGCGCGTGACGTTTCTGCTAATAAATCCGCACCTGCACTGTGACTCCAGCCTCGTGCTTTGACCCAGCGTGCTGGAAATCCTGTCGGAAACCAGCTACCGCAACCAGTGACAAGACTGTTGAGCACAGGGTAACTTAACCTTGAATAAAACCCCCCTGACAGCGAAGGGTCTGGCAGCTATCTGCCCCCCCCCTTCCAACAACACTAGCTCGAGAATGAACGCCAATGTTTGTGGCACATCTTTCCGAATTGATCCATTTAACTGACGCAAAAAGCAGATTAAGTGATGGCGACAGAATAAACTAACATTGTCACACGTTTTTCACTTAATTAGTCTCTCTTAATAATTTAAAGTCAATATATCTGTGTGTTTTGCTGTAGCATATAATGAGGAGACATAAGCCTGTCTCATTAAAAAAACACATCTCTCCCCCTCTCTCTCTCTCTCTCTCCCTCTCTCTCTTCGTCCCCTCACCCCTCCTCTCTGTAGTGACCATGCATGGTATGTAGTGTGTCCATAGCCACACATGCTGAGCAATGTCCAACTGGAATGGTGCGTCTATAACATCAGACCCAAACAGCTTAAATAATTCAGATCTTCCCGAAACATCTCACCCCTTGCAGAAGTACATGCAACTCCCCCCCTAAAAATCATGTGAAATTGGGTCAACGCAGACTACACAAAAGAAGACACACTCCCGGAATCACTGTTGCATTGTTGTTTTGTTGTTTGTTTGCTGCCCAAGAAGAAAAAAAGGGCCACACAAACAGGCAACAAATGGTTTGCACCCTGTGGTAGTGTTGGAAAAGGTCCCTGACTGAGCACCCGTGCTCTTAAAATCATTATTTTTGACGCCTGTGTGCACAATGTGGTAATTGGCACACAAGATGTATGTAACAAATGAACCTGTTGGTTGTGCATATTTAAAGAGGTAAAGATGTGTGTGTGTGTGTGTGTGTGTGTGTGTGTGTGTGTGTGTGTGTGTGTGTGCAGCAGACTTGACATGCAGACACTTCACATCGGGAAGAGCTACGACATTGCATTAATTCCAGCTTCATCTTCTCACGCTTTTCATCCAGCCAATGTCAGAGGCCATGCTCCGGTCTTAATTACTGGACATCATCCAGACAAAGGTTATGAGATGTCTTTCATTCTGAGGATAATTTCCCACTCCCCGCTCTGTCCTTTGTCTGGCCACATGTTTAAGGAGGAGTTCCTCCTCTCCGCACATCACATATTCACGTTTTTTTTTTTTTTACCACACCTCTCATTTGATGTAATGCACAGTCATCTGTGGCTCCTCGCAGCCTTTCCCCCTGCCATCCCTCAGTCTGCACGCTGCACAGCTCATAATGCGATGACTCCCCGGACTCATGAGTGTGACCACAAGTAAATGACTTTTTCTCAGCCAGTTTCTTCATCTGTTGAGACATACAGGGCAGAGAGCCCCTTTTCACAGTAAATGGCTGCGTGGTGGAAAAGGAAGCAAAAACTCAGATTTATTGTCCAGCAGGGAATGTGTCGGAGAGAGCAGATTTTGTTGAGGGAGAAGGTGTTATCTTTTCCGAGACTTACAGATGGATATGTTGTGCTTCTGTGACTTCTACGTGATGACTGCTACATCTGAAGCGGGGCGATTAGAGGATCTGTTTGTAATTGCTATTCTTTGGATTCCGCATGCAGATGCAGTCAAATAAAACGTGTAGCAAAGATAGAGGCAGATCGTTGCAGGGATTAGCATTTCTATATTGTTCCTCGAGGCACAGTAAGGCATGATGCAGTAAAATGCAAAGCATCTCGAGTGATTACAAAATAAATGAGGGTAATGTCTCCCAGGGTGTTAAGGGGAAGCACTGTCTTTGTCTTTTTGCAGGAGGCAAATATTCTGCCCATAAATTAATGTTAATGTTTACAACATGTTTTGGAAATGACTCAGTATGCTAAATAACAGGGTTACCCTCTACTACTACTGCTCATGAGCACACACACACACACACATCACCCTACAGAGGAGCTTGTTCTGGAGACGTCAATATGCACTGAGATCCCACCGCACAGCTCAAGTGGAGATGGGACTAAGGCATAAAGCTACCGTCTGATGATGATAATGATAGCAGCTGACAGGAGGTAATCACGAGAGCCCTCTAAGTATATTGAAGCCTCGACCATGATCATGTCAGTCATGACCAAGAGGCTTTGAGGGGAAATTTACAGCTTGGTACCACGGGGGGCAAAGATGATGAGAAGTGGAACAAAGCAGGACAATGAGAAGGCCATGCTGGGTTAATACAGACAGGGAGGGATGGAGACACATTCGCTGCACTTAACCAGCACAACCAAACATAATTTGTAGGATGAAGTGAAGAAATTGAATATTTTAAGGTGGTGAAGTGCTTTTGCATTACATTATAACTTCTCCACTGCTTCCAAGAATTTTACTTACCTCATTCATTCTGTCTTGGTGAGCCCCCATCATTTCCCCATTTATGTGCAGGAGAGGAGTAAGATTAATCACTGAGGCTCCATTCACATAGGAATAATGTTACCTCCAGACGCCCACTGATTCACGATCATTCCTGTGATTGTCACCGATCTTAATCCATGTACAAATTTTGTGCTGCATCTGTAATTTGTTACGTGAAAACCCCACAAACAAATTACTTGTATTACTGTATTTTGGCAGAGACAGAGGACTCCTGATGAGAGCGATCTCATGTGAGTGCACATCCCAGTAATTTAGGGACTCAAACCGCTTGCCAAAACTGCAAAAAATATTTCCCAACAAGTACATTATGTGCCGAGCAAATCATCGACCATTGTTTGATGAAAGACTGTTGGAGCTTGTGCCACAGTTGCACAGTTAAGCCGTTCAAATTGATCTTGTTAGATTATCATTGAGATTAGATTTGTATATATATAACAGTATATTTTTGTATTTAGCTGGAGACTGCTTGTCAAAAGCATTTTTTTTGTGGGGGTAGAATAATATATTTCACTCTGTGCAACCTTTTGCACAATGTAGCACACATGCCTTTAAATGAATTCATGAACATTCATCCTCTAACAATACCTGTGCTCAGGATCCATTGTCACCACAGATGTTCATCTTTTGTTTCTCACACTCACTTGTAGTACATAGAAAAGAAGGGAGGAGGAAGTCGCCATCACAGAATCACGTTCTATAAACAAAAAAGCAAGAAATCACAGATCCAACGGACTTTTAAGTCAAGCTTTTCAGATTGGAGCCACCATGAAGTCTGCATGTTTGTATTGTAGGTACTGTTGAAACAAAAAAAATCTCTATTTTGATTTCATAGGTTTCTTGTTGTTTCTTCAAGAAGTCGAATCCATATGTAACTGGAAGTTGTGGAAAATATAATGCCACCTTGCTCTCGCTTATTTTCACCTACTCTCCTGAACCGTATGTGTCTTTCAGGGTTTACTGTGACCTTTAAGGTTGACAGTCAAAATCTCTCAAATGCCAGAATCTTCCGGGAGCCTAAAGCTTCACATCAGGACCGGTTATATTGGAGAGGCAGAATGTCTGCAGGCCCTGAGAAACTAAAATGTCTGAGATTGTATAATGCACATTCAAGACCTGAAATGGTGATGAAATAAGAAAAAGGCTGTATTTAAAATTGTGAAACCTTTTAAAACATTTGTCCAGTGAAAAATTGCCCCAGTCATGCATTAATTTGACCACCTGGCACAAAAAGGAAGTAAAGCATTAAATATTGGATTGATTGAATTTGGCAGAGGATTAAGAGGTACTTTAGGCTTTTCAAGTCAAAGACAATGAGTGGTCAGATTTTGCTCCTGGTCCAGATAAGTTGGGAAACATTGCTTGAAGGTTATTGGCAAAGACAGTGGGAGCATATTTTGTGAATCAAGGTGCGTGGCACAAATTGCAGTCGAGTGTGATGGGTGCAGAGGGAGTGGCGGCGCGCTTCTGGTGTTTTTGAGGCTGCAGGCACCCAGGAATAGACAATTAAACACTTACATGGTTGCATAACCTCCTGTATACCATCCAAAAAAAGTGGGGTTTTTTTCTCTATAACAAATTCTTCTTTCTTGTCATATCTCTTAAGAGATTTAACCGACGCAGTTAGATAAACAGTTATTATTCTGCTCTATCACGTTGACCATCTCAGTCACAGGCACTACTTTTGCCACACACATTGGAAAAAAAGACCACGCACACAGCTGTTGCCTCGGTAACCCGGTGTTTTTGGCTGAAGATATGGAGAGGGGATTGGGAACTGACGGTCCTGAGGGGTTTCTGTGATGTCAAGAGGAGAAAAGCTTTAATTGTCTCACGATTTTTTTTAATGGACCTGAGTAAATTGTGTGTGTCACAAGTGTCCCAAGGGTGTCACCATCTTCAACTCTGATTATTTTTACTGCAACAACTGGCAAACTGTGTGAGACGTAAAGACATAACCCAACCAGTGTGAGGCGGGAAAGAGCACACAAGTGTCTGTGGTTGTTCTGACAGCCTGGTGCTCACTGCACAATATTTAATTAAGAAACGCGGAATCTGACATCTGTGAATCTGATCTCACAGTGCACTCTCATGTAGATAGTGCCTCTTGAGTTGGTGCTGTTAACTGATTTGGCCAGCTTCATACGATCTATTGAATGGCCTCACTCGCTGTGTTAGTTTCGTTAATGAAAACTATGACTAAATATGTTCGTCAACGACCTTTTTTTCCACGACTAAGACAAGACGATGACGAGACGGCACAGATGTCATTACTCTCTCAACACTAACTGTGACTATATCAACATGCAATATTGTTGATGAAAAAAGACAAGACTAACATCTAGTTTAAAAAACAAAAATTTCTTTCTTTATTTTCTTTCTTCTTTCTTTTATTTTCACTGACAAAAAAGAGGAGACGAAACATTATAGACTGTTTTTCAATGCAGCAGTTTCGTGTCCTGTCCTTATTGGTTTTGGCTGGACTAGATTGACTGAAATGTTCAATATAATCTGATTACTAAAAATGTCAACAGTTTTCATTGACTAAAACTATACTAAAATAGGTATGGTTTTCTTTGACTAAGATAAGACTAAAATGCCCAGACTTTTAGTCAACTAAAACTTGACAAAAAAAAAAAAACAGGATGAGGTTGACTAAATATGATAAAAACTAACAAGGACATTTGACGCAGGACTAAGACTAAATAAAAAAACGGCAAACTGGTTTGTAATTAAGGATTTAAAATTCACTCGTGCTGATTAACAGGGCTCTGCGGGCGGACATGCTGCTCCACCAGAGACATCTCTAAATGCACAGGGCGCAGAATCTACAGATTATTTTCACAACATCTTAGTTCTGATAGTAAGTTAGTTAAATCGCCTTGATATCGGCGTAGGAAATACCAAACGTCGATCACTCCTTCATTCGTTGATATACGGAGGGCTATATCAGCACAAGCCTACATTACACATCTTTTTTAACTTACGACGGTAGTTGGACTGTCTAGCTAGTAATGTTATCCTCGACACCAAACTGAACACAGGCAATGCCAACTGTGCAAATAGACACATGGCAAAAGGCTAATGAGAACAACTCCACCAAAAGCAGAGTTAAAGTGTTTTGATCTCTTGAATATATTTTGAAAATGTGAAATGTATTTTATTATGTAAATAGTTATTTATTTCTTATTATTTATGTTGACATATAAATAGTTATTTATTTTGAGTAGTTATTCGTTTGCAATAAATAGAGTTATTCATAAACCTTTGTTTGACTAGTTTATTACTGAGCCCGTCACACGCCACGCCACCCACCACCACAAGTAACTTCTTGACCTGTGGTAAACACTGCTCATGTGAAAATAAATTGAATATCTTTTGGGTTTTGGACTGTTGGTCGGACAAAACAAGCAATTTGAAGATGTCACCTTGGCCTTTAGGTGATGAAAACATTTTTCAGTACTTCTTTTATAGATCAAAAGATGAAACACTTTAAGTATTTTCAGATATTTTCACAGACCGGATTTTGGCTTTGGATTAGGATCAGTATTCATTATGAGAATGTCACTTTCCCACCTCAGGCATTAGTGGTTACTACACAAATGTTTTGTATGTTCAGGCAATTTACAGCCAAGTACTTATGCTTTACATCGCTACAGAGCATTTTAGAAAGCATAACATTTTTTTTTGTCTTTTGTCTTAAATGTCAGATTAAATCGATAATAAAAATAATGGCTAGCTGTAGCTTTAGTGGACAGTAAAGTGAGCTCCTGCCTGTGCGATGAGAGCCATGTTTGAAACTCTTCATCACATTGTTATATAGCAAGTTGAATGTACAGTGATTCATGACGTAACCTGCAAAGGACTGCGATGTTCTTAATGTAACTCAGAGTGCATTTCTGCACAGAAATCAACAGCTCCCCTCTTCATAAGTAAGCTCACTACTGACACCATAGTATTATTCTTTTTTTTTTTTATCACAGGCTGCCAGATGATTGTGGGCATTTTAATGTGTGTAGCGTTTGGCCACCCTCATGCTGTCTCAGCCTACTCTTTATTGCAGCAGGTACTGCACAGAGACGTTTCTTTCACAGAGATTATTTTACATCACTATTGCATTGCCGTGCTCCAACATGGTGTAGGTGTGATGATAGCTGTTGAAATATATCTTTTAAAAGCACAAGGGGATTTTACAGTTTAAATTATAGCATAAATTGTTCCTGTCAAGAACAATAACTATCAGATTGTCTGCATTTGCCGCAGGAAATCTGTTAGTCAAGGTTATAATGACTGACTAACCTAAATGCCTCGATAAACAGAGAGAGTCATGGGGATAACAAATGCAAAATACTCACAAGGCAGCAGGGAATGCAAGAAGAATAAATATCAAAGATGATAAAATGGCCTTAATTGCAATGTCACTATGCTGGAAGCGTGTTCAGAAGCTATGGAGCCCTGACAGCAACAGCATGGTCACCTTTAGTCTTTAACCTTGACACAGAAATTGACTGGAGGCCTGTCTGAGGGTTTCAGACTGCTCACAGGGTCATAAGGAATCTTAAGTTCAAAGACAAGTCAGGGCCAGGTCATTCAAGGACTGAAAAACATTAGCAGCTCTAAAAATCAATGAGAAACAGGCATCCAGTGACAAGATGCTAAAACAGGGGAGATGTGGTCCTGTCTCTTTGCTTTAGTTAAAAGCCTCACTGCAGAATTTTTGAACACGCTGTAGCAGCGTCTTGGTTGAGGCAGATAAAGCAGGCATTGCAGTGTTGAAGAAGTCATTGTGAGCACTTAGAATGCTATTAAGATATCATTTAAAGATAATTCTACCGTATTTGTTTTATCTCAACCATGAAATATTAACAACTAACGGAGTGGTAATAATAAAACAACGGTTTTCTCAAATTTTCTGACCCCACAAGCACTTTTATCAAGAGACAGTGCGACTTTATTACATTTGATAGACCATGAAAGTGCATTGTAGACGCAATATACCTCAACAAAATATCATTCATATATCTAAGGTTTTACCTGTTTGGTACCAGCCTGCCAGAAGAGCTTTTATTAACATTATACTGCATCTCGCCTGAAAATGTACACTACAGACATGAACTGCAGCTTCTAAAGCACTAAAAACACCTGTATAAGACCTTTACAACAGCTATGGGGCATACCTTTGAATACTGATTCAATCCTTAGGTAATCCTAAAACTGGGGCCGTGCAAAGACTTTCTCATCTCCTCAAATGAAAATAAATGTGTTCTGCAAACAAATGTCACTGCTGTCAGTGCAGTGTCAGTTTGTTCTTGTATCTGCTCAGGAGTGCATGCTAAAGAGGAGGATGGAAGCTGATCTTTATATTAAACAGTATGTGTAACTACATCTTCAGTCATTTGATGTGCACAAATGTAAAAAGCAAACTACACCACAGCCACAAATACGTCAGACAAAAGGATGACATTTTTCTGCAATCAGCAGGGATGCCATCCTAATGTCACTGAGCTGGAGTGTCAGGCCTTGGCTTTGCCTTGATGCATATCCATGAACATCACGAATAAGCAAGGGGACATTTTTGTCGGACTCTGACACCCACCTTGAACGAGTTTGACTTCAAGCCAAGAATGTGAACACAGTTCTCTGTGAGGACAGGATGACTTGCAACAGCGACTCTGTCCTGCTGTAAGACCTGTCACAGGTTACCTTGGAGAACATGGTCTCTTCCAGTTCTGCTAGACATGCATATTATTGGAGAGTAATGCAATAATATTTTGTCATATCAATCATATCAAGATGTTATGATAATGTGAGACACGATTCTGTTGTGTAAATTGATATTGTCGAAGCAAATTTTAGTTTTGTTTAGGGCTGCAACTAACAGTAATTTCCATTACTGATTAATCTGCTGATTCTTTTCTTGATTAAATCTGGCGAAAAACAGTGAAAAATGCTAATGACAATATCCTAGAGCACAAGGCGACATCATTAAATTTCTTGTTTTGTCTGACCAATAGTCAACCCCCCCAATACTCAGTTTACTTTCATGTAAGATCAAGAAAAGCAGCAAATTCTCACATTTGAGAACCTGAAACCATCAAATCTTTGATATTTTTGCTTGAAAAATGACTTCAACTATTAATCAGTTATCAAAACAGTTGATTAATTTACTTTCAATTGATTAATCGACTAATTGTTGCAGCTCTAGGTTTGTTTTGATTACATGCTGGATCACCATGTGTTAACATTGGATTTGATACTGTACATAACCCAGTACATCATGATATATACAGTAGTTGTGGTGGAAAAATCCTGTATTATGAGGATTTCATGACCCTTTGGTAATTTTACATTAACATTATTGACCTCTGGTTGTTTCTGATTGTTCGTGTCCACTTTTTTCTGGTTGCCGGTTAACCATTTCTACCCATCACTGGCTACTTCTGGAGCGTTACTTTCCAGTTGGCAGCCACATCTTCACTGGCCATTTCAAGTCATCTAGTCAACCATTAATGGCCTTTGATCAGTGCCTGGCTGTTTCTGGTCAGTTGGTGTCCCTCTCTATCTGTTGTTAGCTGTACAGTATATCAAAGCTTTTAATGCAGAACGTGCATGTTTATATATTGTTACATTTGCCTTCAAATTTCAGGCATTTTCAGTCATATCACATTAGTTGTGTTATTCACATTCCCATATTTCAAGGTGCCAAAAGTATTTGAATGACATGGTCAGTGTGTTTACTCAGATCCTGGTCAAGTTTTTCACATTTTCAGTAACCATGTAATGTCCTTATAAAAATTCAGGACCAAGTGGGATATAAAGCTTAATTAACATACAAAAGTGAATTCAAATGTTGGCTGTCCTCATGTGATTGTTCCTATTTTCAATGTAGCAGACTTGAATATTACCTACCAGGTGCACACACAGTAAAGTTGAACAACCCAGTGCTCTGTGTTTAGTGTTGTGTGTCGAGTAACAGTCAGGGTTTTCAAGAAGTAAGTTTGCCAGTTTTCAATTATGGATGAGGAATGAAAGAAAAAGCAGGACAGTCTTGGTGAATACAAACTCCATGGAAGCTATTGTTGGAGTTTTACTGGCCTTGAAGTCTCATCAAAGAAAGTGCATGAAAATAGTTTGTAACAAGGCGACACATCAGTTCAAATCCACTGTCTATGCTGATAATGGTCAATAATTAACTAAATGACAAAAACAATTATTCAGTTATTAAAACTGATTAATTTGCCATTAATCATTTTCTGTTGATTGACTAATTGATTAATCAATTGTTTCTGCAGTAGTCTCATCAGACTCTGACTTTTCTATTGACTGTTGATGACTATCTGTGGTAATGTGTGTGTAATGTGTAATTTATTTGTATTCGGCGTACTTTTTTGTCATAAGTAGTCTGGTGAAAGCACTGTGGCCTTAACATTAACAGTAGACTGCAGTAAGATTCAGTTGCAACATGACACAGGCTGGTAGGTCAGAAACACTTAACAATACACTGCAGAGCCTCCTGAAAAAGGCACATGGGTCGACTCAGAATTATTAAGAATTCAATACTCCAATGCATGTTGTCAACATGTTTTAGTCAGGGAATGTTGTCTGTTGTCAGAAAGATTTGTATTTGATACTACTAATTTATTCCCTATTTCAAATATTGGTGTTTTTACTATGTGGATCCCAGCAGCACTCCATGCTGTTCTTTTCTTCTGAACCACAGAACTTTGAAACATTCACGTCTTTGAACTCACTGGAGAAAATGATAAGAACATTATATTCACTGTGAGCTGTGCCTCGGGAATTGAAAGTACTCGCCACTTTGTTGGGTGCGTCGTTTATTTTGAGACCACACTGTGATCTTACTAGTTTGCTGTATATCAGTGGTACCAAAATAAATGAAAGCTACCATGCCTTTCAGAGGCAGATGGGGAAACAGCCAATGATCATTTTTATACAAGTCAACACTTTCACCATGAGACACATTTTAAAGATATTATTTTAAGTGGGTTCCTTGAAAGTGCTCTTAATTAAGACTAACTTTGTAGAGTAGCTAGCTGCTCTGGGCAGGTAATATAAGTAAAGTGACTATTTAGCTTGACAAGCTTTTCACAATCTGTCACCAGTATTGAAGAACCATTTTCCTGATAAATGATTGTTATTCATTGTGTGCATCTGTTCACCCCCAATGAAGCAGGAGTATGAGTATGCTTGACTTTCCATTATGTGACAAAAAAGAAGTACCAACAGTTATGTGACAGGAGATACCAACAAGCTCTAATTACTTTATATTTGTTGAGAGCCAAAGACTCACAGCATATTTGCTTATTTTTTAAATTATCCTCATTAATACTAAGGCTGGTATATCTGCTCTATATACTGTAGATTACTATAGACAACTCACAATGTTCATAAGAATCAATCATAAAGCAATGTACAAATAGGCTCAAATGTATCATATTTATGTATGTATATAAGTTTGGAGCACGATCTGGCTCTTGCAGCTTTTTCAAGCCAGCATTGTCAAGCATCAGTTAAGCCTGTTAATTGTGATTCTGAGTCAATAAGCAAGTTGTCTCACAGTTGTTGGAACACTGAAACAAATCATTGTAAGCTAATTAGTCACGTGTCCTACAAATCTATTGTTAAGACTGAAGGTGAGGTTGAAGACAGCTGGGTGTCATGATGGCAGATACTGTAAGTGTGAAGATGAGTGTAGTAGCTCTAATCAGTGCTGAGCTAACTATGATGTAATATTAAGCCCTCTGCAGATGTCAGACATACTGTAATTGAGTTCCCAATTTGAATTGTCTAGTTACATGTGATGGTTATATCCAAACCGAGTATAACCATCTGCCATTCAAGTCTGGTTTGCCATAATCACATTTACCTCTGATTACACCACAAAAGGCGTGTGTGTCGCTGGCCACATTTGTAACCACAAACACACTCACTAGTGTGTGTCCAGATTGCAGGAGTACTGGAGCTTATCAGCCCCACACTCCATTGCTGCTTAAAACAGAGCAGCATAAACAATGCTTAACTGAGTCTTGCTCACCCAGCTGCAGTCAGTCACTTGTTGTAGCTGTGTTCATCACAGCCTCTGCCCAACCAGCAAACTCCACCAGAGTGATAACTTGCTGCACCAGCAGTCAAAGCTGCTTTGATCACCAGAATCACTCTCACCACAGTCTGTCAGCCTGTGCAGCAGCAGCCCACACAGAGCACCCAGAAATATGCTCGTCACAGATACTCAGTCACACTTGCCACAGTCAGGCTGATGCAGCCACAGTCCAAGTAGCCAGCTATACCGAGCTGCTGTTTGCCATGATCTGCCACAGTTGTAGCCAGAGTTGCACTCACCCTCGCTGCGTTCAGCATCGTTCTCGCCAGAGACGTGCTTACCTCAGCCACAATCAGTCATGCTCGCTGGAGTGCTACACAGCCTGAGCAGCTGGCGCTGTACGCTACATGAGACCAAGCAGCCATCGTTGGAGTCACACTTGCCAGAGGCAACCTCGCAGCTGCCATCATTCACACTAAGTGGGATCCTACTGGCCACACAAAAAGCCCCAGTAAACACCTCATCCACAGAGACTCACAGCAGGACCCAAAGCTGATCACAACCCTGTTCAGAGTCACACTCACCTCATTCCAATGGAGGGAAAGCTGATTATTATCTATACCAGGGAAAGGTAACTTACAATGGCGGAGGACACTGAAAAAGCTATGAATTTATTTATGTACATGTGTTTGTGCGCTGCACCAACATTCATGGATCAAATTTAAATATGTCTTCTATCCATCTGTGTGGTATAATAAGAAGGTAATGAAACTTGATGTGTGTGCCTACATTTGTGGGATTCACATTTGCAGTGTAAGGTCTTTTCTGATGCAGAGTATCTTCTCTTGAGATAAGATTAAATATTTCTTGCAAGCCTAATGTATTTCAGGGAAGAACACCATCAGTAATATCCTTCTCTGTCATACGGTGAAATGGGTGGCCATCTCTTGCCTATGGCATAAATGCCTACATATCAGGCTGAATGATAAGTTAAAATATAAATTGCCTATTTAAAATACAGTCAAATGACAGCATTTGTTCAATATATATACATTTATAATAACACATGACACTAAATCACCTGTTCAAAGTGTTAAACTGTTTCCGACTATGCTGATTCTCCATATTTCAGGGCAAAAGTTTAAAATAGATTGCATATTTCTCCAAATGCTTATGAAATATCGAAGGGTAATTTAAACAAACTGATAAAGTGAAAATCTTGCTTACTGCTGGTTTATTTAATATTTATTTAATACACCGGTCACACATTCAGGAGGGCAGATTTCTTATAAAATCGATAAAGTAAAATACAGAAAAATCCTATATGATAATGTGAGATTTTCTCTCTAATGTTAGCAACGCCAGTTTCATGCTAAACTTTGGGCTTTACTATAGCAACAGATCAGATTCAATTTGTTTCCAGAAATGAACCAAGCTTCTTGCTTTTTTAAAAGGGCCTCATTCATCTTAAAGTTGCACCTTACAGCTCATGTTGTTATATAGTACATCCTTGAAGCTTTACAGTATATTCTTGTTTGGCTAGGATAAGAAAACAGGAACACATATTCAACACAATTTCCGGCTAAGTGGCAAAGACAAGCCTATAGAGCTTCAAGGTGAACCACAGCATGGATGTTTGATTTATGGTTTAAATTATTCTGTTGGGCCAGTCTAGTGCGTGTGCTGAACTCTACTGCTCTTTGTATGGCTATTACCAGAGAGTGAAACCTTGCATTCCAATTACAGTTAGGCTATATAGCTGTCATTCACATTAGTAATGACTATAGCTTCTACTTACACTGAATCGCTAGCCTGCCCATGGATACTTTGCCTGTTAGTGTGATCGATAGCTACTGATCAAGCCCCTTCAGAGACGCACTCTTAAGTTGGATAGATTCAGTGACGTTGTATGAAGACCCAGTCGGCTCTTACAAACAATAAGCAGGATGTTATATGAAAATTAATTGTGGTATGCATGTTCTAAATTGGTTTTCTAATGTGCATACCAAGGTTGATCACAATTGTCAACATTTACCTTGAGGTACAAGTAAATATGGGGTTGACCCACGACCTGAAGGAATATCGTTCATATCGAACTTTGATAATTCAATAAAAGAATTCAGGACATGGTCAGCTCTACTATAGTCTACCACTGTACTGTAGCTATACTTGAAGCTTAGCGTTAACACATTCATCCTTTAACAGCCTTTACAATATCAATAACCTCTAATATTAACTCAGGGGGTGCAATGGATGGCAGTCTCCTCCAAAACACTTGTATACCAAGACTAAAGAGTCTACAGCCGTGCTGAAGATGCAGATGCTGAAAATTTTGAGGATGGCTCTAGAAGAAAAGTCAAGGAATGACCAAAGTGATGACACTTCATCATGAGGGGGACATCCTGAGGACATTCATCCGATAGATGTTGAGACATTTCACCCGATACCTTCTAATTTTGACCTGCTGGTGGCTCTAGAAGAAAAGTCAGAGGATCACCAAAGTCAGCAGGCTTCATCCTCAGGGGACCACGGATGTCCATGCAACATTTCATGGCAATCCATGTTAAAGTTGTTGAGATATTTCAGTCTGGACCAAAGCAGTGGACTGACTAACCAACATTGGCTTCCCTAAGACCACACCGCCGGCATGGCTAAAAATGATGAACAGTAAGAAGGGACAGTGAAGAAAGGTCTGGAGGACACCTGACATGTTCATGCACAGACCATCTTTGTTACAGTAGTGATACGAAGTGATATGTGGAGCATCTGATTGATGGCAGTGACACACAAGTCCCATCGGAGAATAAACAGCCCATCTCATGTGCTTGCACTGGTGCGTCTTAAATCTTAGTGAAACCACAAGACTCAAAGGACAAGATGAAGTTAGACAGATGTTTGCCCTGTGCCCTCTTCTCGTTTCTTACCCCGTTTCTCTGATGACTTTGGAGGACTGTCTGCCAGTCTTGTGAATGGACTGTTGTATTGAAATATTAATGCTGTTACATTTTTCAGGCCCACTTTGTGACCTAGAAAGCTGTGATGTAAGTCAGGGTGGACTAGGTTAATGGACCAACAATTAAATGATGCTGGTGATGTGTTTAATGTTTCCTGTGTGTCAGTATAACTCAAGTTAGTGTCAGTGGTAATGACCTTGTGAATTCCATTGTTTTGTACCTTTTGGACCAATCAGCCAGTTGATGCCATTCAGTTCTTCACCAATTAGTGAAGCTCACCTATTGGCTAAATAAAAGGAAACAATTTGAGACCTCTGACGCTCGAGAGATGTTTTATACAGTACATTAAATTAATGGTTCATTAGTATGAGATGTAGATTTCAGAGTAGTTTGGAGGAGCAGTTGGAAAAAGTATTTTGCATAGTGCCTGAAAACCCCAATGTGACACTGAGGGTTCAGCTCATTAACAAAACTAGACAGTGTGAAAGTTTAAATAGCAGAGCTGCTGTTGCCTCTGGGCTCATCTTGAAATGTCTTGTTAGCAATATACTTTATTGGATACTAAACATAAAAAATGAACACGAATGTAACAGTACAAAAGTGATTCCTTACTCATAATTTATTGCTTCCTGGCTCGAAGTCAGTGTTCCTTTGGGAGACAAATTTGATGGAGCGGTGACTCAGTGTCTCGCATAGTGGACAACAGTTTGTTCGTAGTCGAGTGATGGATATGTTTTCTCTCGATAAATGACTTTACACGCAATTACTTTGAGCACATTTAAGTGATTTATTATGATAATTTCAATTATACTTGGTAGCATATTCCTTCCTTATTTTGGGTTCTAAAGACAGATTTTAATACAAAATACATTTATTTCATAGTGAAAATCCTTTTGGGGAAAGTTTTTCTGTATTAAAAAGTTTCCATTTCAGAAAGCTCATTGCTTCAGGTGTTGGGTGTCTGTTGAGACTGCTGTGAAATCCAACATTTTTGTTCATCATAATTAGACTTCAGGTCAATGAGAGTTCTCACGGCCTATTTAAACTAAATAGTTTTTGGTTCTTATTTATTTTAAGTAGATCATCTCCTAAATCTTATGTCAAGAGACTCATACTCATACTGGGGTTAACTTCTGTGGTAAAACTCCAACTCAACAACAAGGAGCTTTATGGGGCCAGCCGATCCCCCCGGGCCTAAAGCAGCACACCAAGCACCTCAAAAACTGAATTGTTCCAACAATCAGACACCAGTGAGATGGATAGAAGTGCTTTAGAAAATGAATCAAGAGAGCAATCAGCAGGTTAATCATATAACAATTACTGTCATGCAAACAAGTGCAACATGCTGTTATCCATGAATAATGCAGGCAGCCCCAGGGCCAATTAGTGGGGGTGCATCATCACTTCAAATGTGATTTCTCAGGTAATAACTTAGATACCACCAGCCTGATTTTGATCAAGCCTGAAGGGATAATGCCGCTTTGCACAGGGTCCAATGTGGCCTAGCTCCATGAGCCCTCATGGCACCTCATTGTTCATTTTCATCTGCTGGTTCAAGCTCCTGAGGGGTGCTGTATTATCTCATATAGCCGGCCTCCCCTTTTTCAGCATATCTAGAGCACCATATAGTCCACAGCAAATGCCTATGTTCTTTCTCCACTGGCACAGTGTTGCATGCTGTATCCATTGCATGCTATGCCATGCCACACTCATTTGTATTCCCATAGTATCCCCACAGCAGTAGGTTACTGTGCTGACCCGCAATATCATTCCCTGCGCACAAGTGAGCTGTGTCAACGTCACTGTGAACTGATTGGCTAAACATGTGTGTCCATGCAGGCAACTAGGGAGAAGTCTCACTGTGTTCAGCCTTAGTTTTGTGCTGTAGCTTCTATAACACTTGAGAGTCACAAGTGTAATCTAACTCCAACATCCCTGTTTTTATATTCATCTACGAGATAGGAATCTTTTTTTTCTGATTCATTCTCCTTTGCTGACTGAGTGATAATTAAATGTTAATGCAAACTCAATGCTTTCTACTGCAAGTATGTTTTTATGGCAGCAGCAGCAGAAGTGGATGCGGCATATTAAAACTGGTTTCTACATTTTTGTGAGTGAATCAGTTTTAAAATTTGCAAGGAATGAGGAGAAAAGATGCACCATATGTTAACTGGTTACTCAGAGCTGCATCTAAGAGTTGCTTATTTATTTGTGCAAATCTCAAATCTGTAACAAGCAGCGCCAGGTTCTCTGTGATCAATTTTTAGTGTTTTGTATCTTTAAAAATCTCCTCTTGGTCCACTGCAATAGATACGTAGTCCTACCACTGATGTATCCTCCCCACTACATAATGTCCACTTCCAATGTTGTTCACAGCTTGTATAGGGGAGTACCAAGATCAAATCAATACTTGCAAATATACCAATATATACATACTGTATGTATACCATGTGTCTGCAAGAAAATACAACTCAATACAGAATGAAAAAATAAATATAAAAGGAAAAATTCCTTTTTAACAGTTATTCAACAAAACAAATATTTTAGTTGATACTTTATCAGGTTCTGATAGAAGTTGTGCTGTCACAGCAGAGGTCTCCATCTTCATGGAAATCCACCATTAACGCTGGGTCACTTTTCAAGATCGGACTGTATGTGACGGTACTGTAAATTTTTACATCTCACTTCTCAATCCCTTCCTTCTGGTGCCCGCTTCTTCTCATTGTAAGCCAGTTTGGTTACCCCTCTTAATTGGCAAAGACTTTGTTCCAGCTGTAATCATAATCCATTGAGGAGATGCAGAACTTGTCACAGTCTGAACTGAGATATTAATTTCCCCTCCATGTGGGGCCCTGCTCTGCTGGCCATGTAATGCTATCAGCTTTGAAGGAATCTTGTCTGGTTAAGCCTTTTACCAACGTTCTGTTTGACATCTATTTTCTTGCCTAGAATTTATTTGCGCTGATGGTGCAAGAAGGGAACTCCTTTTCAAAATAAAAGCATTGCAGTTGAGAGCTTGTATCTTTTTAGTTCAGATGCCTTTGTTACTGTGAGCGTATTAAAATTGTGGGTTACTGTTGGTATAAGTTAATAATCTGTAAATGTGATATTTTAAATTATGTATTATCGACTGTACTGAACAACCTAAAATAACAATGAACGTAAAGTATTTGCGTAAGAGAAGATAAGTCTCATTTTGCCCAGAAAAATAACTGCTCATGTTCATAAATTAACACATAAGTCAATATCAGACACAAGAAAATAAAAAAATGACTCCAAAAAAAATTACCACTATACATATGTGGTATATATATATATATACATATACACATATATATACATATATATATACACACACACATATATATACACATATATACATATATACACACATATACATATATACACACACACATATATATACATATACATATATATACA